>PISX010011133.1:0-66961 GCA_004024625.1 Mellivora capensis
TCCTCAGAGAGGAGTTAAGATGGTGCAGTGGTAGAGGGACTCTGAGCTTGCCTTGTCCCTCCAGCACAGCTAGATCAACATCCAACTATTTTGAACAACTAGGAATGTGATCCAAGGATTAAGAAAACAGTCTGCATAGTTGGAAGGAGAGAATACAGCAGATGTGAGGCTTATCTTAACAAACAGATGAAGGCACACCTAGTTCAAGTCCCACACAGTCCCCACAACAAGCAAGGAGGACCTCTGCAGAGGACAGAGCAGTGGGAAAAAGAAGCCAAAACATGGGACTCCTGGGTGGCTCAGTTGATTAAGTGGCTGCCTTCGACTCAGGTCATGATCCCAGCGTCCTGGGATCGAGTCTCTCATCGGGCTCCTTGCTCGGCAGGGAGCCTTCTTCTCCCTCTGCCTCTGCCTGCCACTCTGTCTGCCTGTGCTCACTCTCTCTCTTTCCCTCTCTCTCTCTGACAAAAAAATTTAAAAATTTTTTTAAAAGGAGCCAAAACACAGCAGCAAAGTGTACAGAGCATACACCAGGAACACTTACTGAAGTGTCTATTGTTGTTACTGTTTTTTTTTTCCTTTCTTCTTTCCTTTTCTGGACAAAATTGCCAGACAGAGAAATTCACCCCAAAAGAAGGAACAGGAGGTAGTACTCACAACCAGGCATTTAATCAATACAGATACAGATACAATACAGATAAAGATACAATACAGATATAAGTAAGATGTCTGAACTAGAATTTTTAAAAAAATGATTATAAAGATTCTAGCTTGAAAAAAAGCATAGAAGACACTAGAGAATTCCTTATTGTAGAGATTAAAATCAAGTCAGGCTGAAATTAATAATGCTAAAAACCAAGATGCAGCCCCAAATAGAGGCCATAAAAATGAAGATGAATGAAGCAGAAGAGTTAATCAGTGATATAGAAGATGAAACTATGGGATTGAAGCTGAATTGAAAATGAAGCTGAAAAGAAGAGTGAAAGAAAGCTATTAGATCATGAAGGTAGACATAGGGAACTCAGCAATCCCATAAAGTGAAATAATACCTGAATTATAGGAGTCCCAGAAGAAGAAAAGTGGGCACAAAGGGCAGAAGGTGTATTTGAATAAATTATAACTGAGAAATTCCCTAATCTGGGGGAAGGAAATGGGCATTCAAGTTCAAGAGGCAGAGAGAACTCCCTTCAAAATCAACAAAAATAGATCAATACCTGGACATATTATAGTGAAACTTGCAAATTACAAAGGTAAAGAGAAAATCCTGAGAACAGATCTGGGCAAGAGGCCCTTAACCTATAAGGGTAGATACATAAAGCTAGCAGCAGACTTGTCCACAAAGACCTGGCAGGCCAGAAAGGACTGGCATGATATATTCAGTGTACTAAATGGGGAGAAAATGCAGACAAGAATACTTTATCCAGCACAGCTGTCATTCAGAATAGGAGGAGAGATAAAGAGTTTCCGAGACAAACAATAACTAAAGGAATTTGTGACCCCTAAACCAGCCCTGCAAGAAATATTAAAGGGGACAGTTTGAGTGGGTAGAGAGACCAAAAGGAGAAAAATCCAGAAAGGAACATAGACAATCTACAGGAACATCAACTTTACAGGTAATACAATGGCACTAAATTCATAACTTTTGATAATTACTCTGAATGTAAATGGACTAAGTGCTCCAATCAAAAGATATAGGGTACTGGGGGGAGGGGGTTGGGAAAGGGGGGTGGGGTAATGGACATTGGGGAGGGTATGTGCTATGGTTAGTGCTGTGAAGTGTGTAAACCTGGCGATTCACAGACATGTACCCCTGGGGATAAAAATATGTTTATAAAAAATAAAAATTAAAAAAAAAGATATAGGGTATCAGAATGGATAAAAAACAAGACCATTGGAAAAATGCTGTGTACCAGAGATTCATTTTAGACCCAAAGAAACCTGCAGATTGAAAGCGAGGGGGTGGAGGACCCCTAATCATGCTAATGGACATCAGAAGAAAGCTGGAGTGGCCATCCTTATATCAGACAAACTAGTTTTTAAGCCAAAAACTGTAGGGGACTTTAACACCCCACTCACAGCAATGAACAAATCTTTTAAGCAGAAGATCAACAAGGAAACAAGGGCTTTGAATGATGCACTGGACCAGATGGACGTCACAGATATATTCAGAACATTTCATCCTAAAGCAGCAAAATACACATTCTTTTCAAGTGCACATCTATTCTTCAGAATAGATAACATACTGGGTCACAAATCAGGTCTCAACTGGTACAAAAAGTTGGAAATCATACCATGCATATTTTCAGACCACAGTGGTATGAAGCTTGAAGTCAACCACAAGAAATTTGGAATGACCACAAATACATGGAGGTTAAAGAACATCCTACTAAAGAATGAATGGGTCAACCAAGAAATTAAAGAAGAATTTTAAAAAATATATCAAAGCAAATGAAAATGAAAACACTAGAGTTCAAAACCTTTGGGATGCAGCAAAGGTGGTCATAAGAGGGAAGTATACAGCAATACAGGTCTTCCTCAAGAAGCAAGAAAAGTCTCAAATATACTGGGAAAAGAACAGCAAATAAAGCCCAAATCCAGGAGAAGAGAAACAATAAAGATTAGAGCAGAGATCAATGACTAGAAATTTAAAAAAGAAAAAAAAAACAGTAGAGCAGATCAATGAAAGTAAGAGCTGGTTCTTTGAAAGAATTAATAAGATTGATAAGCCCCTGGCCAGACTTATCAAAAAGAAAAGAGAAAGAACCCAAATAAATAAAACTATGAATGAAAGAGGAACAATCACAACCAACACCAAAGAAATACAATTATAAGGGAATATTATGAGCAATTATGTGCCAACAAATTAGGCAATCTGGAATAAATGGATAAATTCCTAGAAACATACAAACTACCAGAACTTAAACAGGAAGAAATAGAAAACCTGAACAGACCCATAACCAACAAAGAAATTGAATCAGTCTCCCAAAATCTCCCAACAAACCAGAGTTCAGGGCTGGATGGCTTCCCAGGGGAATTCTACAAAACATTTAAAGAAGAATTAATACCTATACTTCTGAAACTGTTCCAAGAAAAAAAAAAACAGAAATGGAAGGAAAACTTCCAAATTCATTTTATGAGGCCAGCATTACCTTGATCCCAAAATCAGACAAAGACCCCACTAAAAAGGAGAATTACGGACCAATATCCCTGATGAACATGGTTGCAAAAATTCTCACCAGATACCAGCCAATAAGATCCGACAGTGTATTAAAAGGATTATTCACCACAATCAAGTGGACTTTATTCCTGGCTGTAGGTGTGGTACAACATCTTCAAATCAATCAATGTGATACATCAGATTAATAAGAGAAAGGATAAGAACCATATGATCCTCTCAATAGATGCAGAAAAAGCATTTGACAAAATACAACATTGTTTCTGGATAAAGACACTCCACTAGGTAGGGATACAGGGAACACACTTCAACACCATAAAAGCCATATACAAAAGACCCATAGAAAATACCATCCTCAACAGGGAAAAATTGAGAACTTTTCCCCTAAGGTCAGGAACACAACACAGATGTCCATTCTCACCACTGTTGTTCAACATAGCACTGGAAATCCTGGCCTCAGGAATCAGACAACAAAAATAAATACAAGGCATCCAAATTGGCAAAGAAGAAGTCAGACATTTACTCTTCATAGACATGATACTCTATGTAGGAAATGCAGAAGACTCCACCAAAAAAATTGCTAGAACTGATAACAGGAATCCAGCAAAGTCACAGCATACAAAATCAACACACAGAAGTCTGTTGCATTTCTATACATTAACAATGAACCAGCAGAAAGAGAAATCAAGGAATCAGCCCCATTTACAATTGCACCAAAACCCACAAATACTTAGGAATAAACCTAACCAAAGAGGTAAAAGATTCGTGTTCTGAAAAACTATGGAACACTGGTAAAAGAAATGGAGGAAGCCACAAAGAAATGGAGAAACATTCCATGCTCATGGATTGAAAGAACAAATACTGTTAAAATGTCTAGGTTACCCAATGCAGTCTACTCAGCCAGTTCAATCCCTATCAAAATACCACCAGCATTTTCACAGAGCTGGAACAATCCTAAAATTTGTACGTAACTGGAAAAGAACCTGAATATCCAAAGTATTAAGCTGTATTACATTAAGCTGTATTACAAAGCTGTGATACTCAAGGTACTATGGTACCAGCACAAAAACACATAGATCAATGGAACAAACAGAGAACCCAGAAATGGACCCTCAACTCTATGGTCAATTAATCTTTTGATAAAGCAGGAAAGAATATCCAATGGGAAAAAAAGACAGTCTCTTCAGCAAATGGTGTTGGGAAAATTGGGCATGTAGAAGAATGAAACCGGACCACTTTCTTAACACTATACACAAAGATAAACTCAAAATTAACGAAGGACCTAAATGTAAGATTGTAATCCATCAGAATCCTAGAGGAGAACACAGGCAGCAACCTCTCTGACCTCAGCCACAGCATCTCTCTTTCCACGCCCACCTGCTGCAGATGAAGGATTGGAGATCCAGGAGAGGTGGAGGGCGAAAAGCAAGGAGCTTGCTTCCTGAATCGCCATGTAGAAATCTTGCTGAGTGCTGGCAGCTGACTGTGTGGGCATGAAATAAACTGTTTTATGAAGGCTTTGAGGGTTCAGGGATTCAGGATTTATCTCTTACAGCAGGTAGAATTACCTTATCCATTAATAACATTCCCTTATAGTGCTTTAGTCTATTGAAGCAAACAGATGAAAATTAAATGACCCCCCCCAAATTATTCAGGTGGAATTCAAATGCCAAAAGTCAAAAGAATGAATCTTTACCTTTCAGAAAAGTAAAGAGCAAATCTAAATAAATGACAGAGTCATTTTTGAATAGCTGAAATTTGAGAGCTATGATCTGGTGTGATTTTATTATGGAAGGAGGCTGTATAATAATGAGGATAATACTTGGTCCTATATCATAGGGTTGTTCTGAGGACTAAGTGTTGTATAATAAATAAGCTAATAATTACACACATAAATTAATAAAACATAAAACATTGCCTTAATCATAATAAACATTTATTATTTTTGTTGTCTTACTTTTGAGTTATACTTTCTGCGTTCAAATCCCAACTCTGCCTCTTTCTTATTGTAACCTAGGAAGATTACTTAACCTCTCTGAACTTCAATTTTGCCACCTATAAGTAGGGATGCTAAGAATACATACCTCATAGAGTTATGGTAAGGAGTAAGGGGATAATTTATGGTCCCCTTCTCAGTGCCACATATAGTGCATAACAAATTAATGGTGTCTCTGAGCAACTTTTGAGCTATGTTAGTCTCCATGCTCTGCTCATCGAAACCTTACTTTCATTTGGGAAGGCAAGATACACACACAGAAGTAATAACCATTCAAGACATTACGTATGTGATTTCATGTGAATATGAGTGATTATATCGCTGTTGTGGTCTCATATCAGTTTGAATTGTCAAAGGACCTTCAGATCTATTCTGAGGGGCTGCCCAGCTCAGTGGTCTACATCTCAGTGGTCTGTATGGCTATTCTGTAGATATCAGGGCAGGAAGATTATACTTTTTAGCAGTCTCTTTCCTACCGCAGTAGGTATGAATTTTCTGAAAGGTAAAGATTCCTTCTTTTGGCTTTATTTTGAAAGAGGAGCACCATATGCTTAAATTTATACTTATTACTCTTGGATTTTATCAACATTAAAAAGAGAGACTGGAAAAAAGAGAGAAAGAGGGTTGGATTAGATAAGTGGGTTTTTAATGTGATTAGAAGAGTACCCAGAATTTATGATTCTTTTTGTCAAACATCATGAAATTCTGTTTTATGAAACATTAAATAATTAAGAATATAATTATATATTATGTTAAATACCTTCTTATTTTATTTTAGAGAGAGAGCATGGGAGTCAGTAGGGGGAGGGGCATCAGAGAGAGCGAGAGAGAGCAAGAATCCCAAGTAGGATCCACACCCAGTACAGAGCCCAACACAAGACTCCATCTCACGATCCTGAGAGCAAGACCTGAGCCAAGAGTATCAAGTGTCAAGTGTCAAGAGTCAGACAGACACTTAACCAACTGAGCCACCCAGGCACCCAGTACCTTCTTATTTTAGATTTTAGGATAGACTATGTTGGGTAGTGTAAGAAATGTTTGAACTAATTGATTTTTTAGATTTTAATAATTACATATCTTCCTACAGAATTGAGAATACAAAAAAAAAAAAAGGAAGAGGATAAAGGTTATCTGTATTTGAACCACCAAAGAATGGCTAGTATTAGTATTTGGTGAATATCCTTGCAGTTCTTATTCTATGCATATACTTTGCTTTTCCCCACAAATTGTGTGTCCTATCATACTTAATGTTTTTTCCCTTAGTCTTTTTAAAAAAGAAACTTTATTAAGATGTGATTTACATAATATAAAATTCGCCCTGGTAAGATACATAATTCACTGGTTTTTAATATATTTATGGAGTTGTACAGCCATCACCATAATCAATTTTAGAACATTTTCATCATTCCAAAGAGTAACTACATCCATATTAATAGTCACTCCCCATTCCTCCTCCTCATACCCTAGAAACCACTCATCTCCTTTCTTTCTCTGTACTTATTCTGGACATTTCATATAAGCAGAATCATACAATAAGCAGAATACGTACTGGCCTTTAGTAACTGGCTTTCTTCACTCAGCACCATGTTTCCAAGGTTCCTCCATGCGTAGCATGTGTATCACTATTTTGTTCTTTTATTAGCAGAACAGAATAATATTTCATTACATGGAAATACTACCTTTTCCTTATCCATTCAGTAATTTTTAGACATTTAGATTGTTCCAACCTTTTGATATTATAAATAATGCTGCTGTGAATATTTGTGTACAAGTTGTTCTGTAGACATGTTTTCAATTCCTTTGTGTATACACCCAGGAGTAGAAATGCTGGGTCATATGGTGATTCCATGTTTAAAAATTTTGAGAAATCACCAAACTGTTTTCCAAAATGACTGCACCATTTTCATGACTTTTTTTTTTTAAGATTTTATCTATTTATTTGAGAGCAAGAGAGAGAGCATGAGCAGGGAGTGGAACATGATGGGAGGAGCATGAGCGGGGTGGAGCATGAGTGGGGTAAGGGGCTAAGGGAGAGGGAGAAGCAGGCTCCCCTCTGAACAGGGTGCCCAAAGTGGGGCTCAATCCCAGGACCCAGGGACCATGACCTGAGATGAAGGCAGATATTTAACTGACTGAGCCACCCAGGCACCCCCATTACATTTTATAGACTGCTTTTTCATGTAGCATTATATCACAGTAATTTGTGTGTGTCACTATATTGTCTTTGAAAATGGTATTTTTAATAGCTGGCCTATACACCACCCTGTGGCTACACAATAATTAAATCAACTGTTCTCCTAATGCTGAACATCTATGATGACATTGATGATGATGATGATGCAAGTGACTTTATGTGCATTTCTATTCCTTTGATTTTTGTTTTATTGATTTATTTTTAGTATGTTGTACACCCAACATGGGGCTTGAACTCATGACCCCAAGATCAAGAGTTGCATGTTCCATGGGCTAAGCCAGCCACATGCCTCCATCCCTCCTCCTTTTAGAGTAAATTCCTAGAAATAGAATATTTTGGTCAAAGGGTATAGACATATTTAAGACCCTTATTACTTAGTGTGACATTTTCCTTTAAGAAGGATTAACAACCTACACTTTCACCACACTGTGTATGACCCTGTCATGTCCTTTGCCCATTTTTCTAATGAGAACCTTGCAGAAAAATCTGCATTTGTTTTCTGGGCTGCATAGCAAATTGCCACAAGTGTACTCCCTTTAAGCAACATGAATATATCATCTCAGTTTCTGTAGAGCAGATGTCTGGTGTGGTGTGGCTGGATTCTCTGCTCAGGTTTTCAGTTATCTAAATTCAGGGTGTTAGCCAGGGAAGCCATTCTCATTTGGGACTTGGGGGTCTTCTTCCAAGCTCAGCAACTGTTGTTAGAATTCACTTCCTTCTCACACTTTCTATTAATTAAATTACTTTCTTTTTCTTTGAATTAGGGTAAGACACACTGTTACTCATTTTTAACAGTCAAATACCTATGTTCTGTAGGTACAAGTTTGAGAACCAGGGGACTAGATTAATTTTAAGACGCTTCTAATTATAACATTTTACCATCTGTTATCTACTTGACTATCTTTCTGCAACAAAAACCCAATTGTAACTGAAGTGATATAACACAGCCTTTCAGGGGTACCAATCCAATTAACAGTGACAAACATTTTTTCAATGGAGAATTTATGCTTCTTTTGCTTGTTACTGCATGTCAAAATGCTTTTTAACATTTCAAGGGCTACATAAACATTAGCTGTTACTGGTGTGTAAATTTGGGGGGAACCTGGTGCAGTCTCTCAGTTCTCTCCTTTTTTTTGAGAATTGTGTCTATCTCTGGAATCAGAAATAGCAATGGCAAAGATGTCAAAAACTATGATGGCCTTCTTTGCAAATGTGTTCTGTGAAATAGTTTTTTGAGCCAAGCATTCCATGATAACCAAGTTTGGGAACAAATGCATTTCCTATTTCTACTCCCATCTGTACTCCTCTGGAAAGTCATAGTACACACGAACACTTGAAAAGTTCTTCAGTAAAGAGCTTGTTTGAATACTAGACCAGATTATCTTTGGCCGTAGAATGAGCATGCTTTGGGCGATGCTGCTCTATGTATCTCTTTCTCTTCTTTAATCAGGTTAAGTAGAGTTCAGTGGATTATCTAAAACTTGGGTGATGACCAGGGGATCTAGAACAAATAAACTTACTTGTCTAGGATGCTAGTTCCTCTTCGGTAAAGTGAGGGTGGGGAGATTAATTATGATTTAAAGTCTCCGCTCTGACATCATAGGATTCCATAATTTACTTTATTATAAATGTATAAAAGAAAAACTTCTCATAAACACAGCTTTGCCAAAAATAAAATAATAAAGCCCAAACCAAAAAGTTAAAGTCGTCCCTGGGCCCTCTGAGAAGCAATTGGGTCATGGAAATCTTTGCTCATGAATTTTTGAATCATCCCATTACATAAGCATGTGCACATATCAGCATAGCTTGCATTGATTTGTCTAAATGACAAGTTCGGTATGCTCTCATATTCCAAACCCACAGGGTGGCAACAGTATGAAAGGGGTAGGGAAAGAAGTTTGGCTGAACAGACACAGTTGTGATGAAAAGCGAGAAAATAGTTGTGTGGAAAGGAATGTATTGAGAGCTTTGAAAGTTGTGGGGCTGATAGGAGGTGCTTCCTGAGCATAGAAATAACGTCAGGACAGGCATAGTTCAGCTGAATTTATCAGGCTGTGATGCATAGGATAGATCAGAAGAGAGAATTGCTACAAAGACCAGACTGAGGCCATGACAACAACCTGCTGGACAGAGATGGGGCTGTGCCAGGTAAGGGCTAGAGCAGTGGAGGAAGGGTTATTGGAACATGGTGACTCATGAGCTCTGACTCTTGCGGGAGAAGGAGGAACCAGTGATGACTCCAGGGTGGAGATCTCAAAAGAGGAAGTGGTACCATTGGTGGTGACAAGGAAGGTATACAGAAAGGGTTACTCGGGGGTAAAACGGTGTTTTTTTACTAGATATATTGAGATCTAGAGGGTACCAAAGCAGCCCAATAAGGAGGGCAGGCAAGTGCAGTGGGAAATATGACAGAAAAAAATAACTCCGTGGCTTCTTTTTAAAAAGATTTTATTTATTTATTTGGGACAGGGAGAGAGAGAAAACACAGAAGGAGAGGGAGAGAGAGAAGCAGACTCCCTGCTGAGCAGGGAACCCAATGCAGGGCTTGATCCCAGGACCCTGGGCTCACGATCTGAGCTGAAGGCAGATGTCCAACTGGCTGAGCCGCTCAGGCACCCCACCGTGTCTTCTCTTATCAGAGATATTTGTGTTACATGCTAATCTTATTTGCTCAGGTACCATTGCACTGGGAAGGTAGCTTTGTACTCCATTTAACACATCGTCTACATTGTTTGAGGGTGAATTTATTACAGTGCTTCAAAACATGGAACACTTATGCTGCTTTTTGAGCTCCATTTTATTTTATTTCTTTATGCTTTGGTGAAATTGATAAGTGGTCCCTGTTTCAACTCAAGTACTGGGCATGCTCTTCCAGCTCCTGAAGGCCTTTTCTGTTTATTTCCATCAGGCTCTAGAAGGAGTGCCTATATTTGATTCAATTTGGCATACTTTTAAATTATATCAAGTTATAGTGGAAGCATTCTTTGTGTTTTTTGTTTGTTTTCTTAAAATAAAAAGGCAGCTAAAAACAATATCCCTATGGGGACTTCTTTAATGTTCATGACTTTAGTGGCATGTGATATGTAGGTCAGGGCTTGGATGGTGTGAGAGGCTGTGTGGCTTTGAAATGCAGGCTTACCACATGTCTGGTCTCCATCAAGTTACTTTCTTTTACTGGGCTTCAGTTTTCTCAGCTCTAAAATGGAGATAACCATACTCCTTATTTCCTAATGTGCTTATAAGACTGAAGTGAATTGATACATATGAGGCTTAGCACGGTGCTTGGGACCTAGTAAGTATTCAATAAATGGGCACTATTATTATCATCATCATCGTCATCATTATTCTTAGCAATGGAACTGTGTGAGGTCTACAGCTGACAGAACTAAGTAGAAATTTTAATTATACAGAAAAGAATAAAGACATATAAAAATAAAGGAGAATATGGGAAATAAGATTATCTTGCTCTCGACATCTGTTGTCTTAGTTTTGTGAGCTTGGCGAAACTTTACTTCCCCGCGCCTTGGAGAAATGAGTACTCTTGTGGCTGGCCTTAAAAGAAAATTACAAGGATTAGTGCATTTATATTGAACTTCTGGATTCTCTGATTGCAAAGTAGGAAATATTTTTTGCAGCTGTGATACATTAATGTTAACATGGACTCAGGCACAGTTACTGGACTTAGGTTTATTTTCTGTCCCTTTTCAACTTTTATGAACCCTTTCTGTGTTTCTTGGTTATGAGACTAAGGAAATGGCAGAAAATGTGGCTCCAGGGGTTCAGCAAGGAGGAAGTTGTTGGACAAGGCCACTGGATGCTCTGCGTGGCAAGTTTCAAGCAAAACCTGTTTTGTATTTTTCTGGTTTGAGAAAACTTTCCACAAAACTGAGACAAGCTAGAGAAACCAGTTGTGTAGGAAGATTAGAACAGGTTGTGGTAAAAATGAAGTTCCTTTGTTGGAGATCAGAAGATTAACTTGAACAGACAATCTCTAACTGGTAGTTCTTCAGGAGTCTGTGGAAATGGAAGAGACCATAGCAAACCAACACCATGTTTCTGTGGATGGAAATTGAAGTGGACTAAGGAGGTGGCCTGTAAGTAAGCCACCCAGGACAAATGAAAAACAGTGATTAATGTCATGGCAAAGGGATAGCTGGATTTCTTGTGATGTGCATGCCATTAGCCAAAGAAAAATTCTCTTTTATGTTTACGTGATCAAGAAATTATCACCCAGGATTTTCTGTCCATTTTTTTGTTCAGGCAAGTAAGGAAGTGGAAGTTTAACCAGTAATATCTAAATTGTAGCACAATGAAAATTCAAGTACAAAAGTTAGTCTTTGTTTTTACATGCCTCCAGTGATGCCACTGCTCATATGAGGGACTGCTCATTTGAGGAGCCAGTATTGTGATGGAAAGCAAAGACTCTTGAGCCAGACTGCCTGAGACTGAATCCAGGCTCCACTTCTTTGTAGCTGTGTCCCTTCAGGCAAGTTTCTAGACCTCTCTGTGGCTCCAATTCCTCATCTTTAAATGGCTGAAAAGCAGTATCTACCTCATGTTGTGAGAGTTGGAAAGAGGTAATAAATGTATGATGTTAAGAACAGTATGTGACAGGGCACCCGGGTGGCTCAGTGGGTTAAAGACTCTGCCTTCGGCTCAGGTCATGATCCCAGGGTCCTGGGATCGAGCCCCACATCAGGCTCTCTGCTCAGCAGGGAGCCTGCTTCCCCCTCTGTCTCTGCCTGCCTCTCTGCCTACTTGTGATCTCTGTCTGTCAAATAAATAAGTAAAATCTTAAAAAAAAAGAACAGTATGTGACATACAGAGTCAGCATATGAGTCAGCTATTATTATTTTGATAACTTGGAGGTTAAGAGTGAGGGTTCTGGACTCAGGTGGCCCGAGTTTGTCTCAGCGCTCCTACTTGTGAGCTTGACCTTTGACATGTTACCTAACTTCTTATAGTCTTTACATTTGTCAAATGATTATACTAATGTTACCTACTTTATAGGACTGATGTGATAAGTTTACAAAGTACTTTATAATTCACACAGTGCCCAGTATATAGTAAACACTCAAGTAAGTGTTAGCTGTTGTCGATTTTTAAAAAATTTTTTCTTCTCTTCAGATTTCAAACATACCACTTTTAGCCCTCAAACAGAAAATTGGAAAATCTGAAACTGACAGCTATGGGGGGTTGTCACCACCTTCCATTGCTGGGAGATTTTTTCCCAGATTTTTTTGTTGGCCCCTGAGCAACAGAGCCAATTATCGTCTTTCTGAATTAACTTTCCAGACCACAGTGTTCTATAGCCAGTCTTGGCAATACATCAGGTTCCAGGAAAGTACGTGAATCACCACAGGATGCTTAACTCTGTTCTTCTGAACTTCATAAAAACATGTGATTCTGTTAGCAGATCTCCTGAGTCTCCTTCTTCCCTTATACTCCCACTTTCTTTCCTCCTCTGCTGGCTCGACCCTGGTTTCACACTCACCACTCCATCCCCTCTCCCCTCCTGCTGCCTTTGACCCAATGCAGCCCTTTCTCACCTGGACTCTTCCTATCTGCTAATTTTCTACCCCCTTGCCTCCTGCTCTCTTCAGAACACCTCCTCTGCTATGCGCAGACCCTGTATCTCTGCCTTTCTTACCACTCTCGCTCCTGTCCAATCGGAGTGCAGTGGTGAACAAGATGTTCTACCCTGGAGAGTAGAAAAAGGAATGAGAAAAAAAATCTTTGGGTCATACTGTGAAAAAGCAGATGCAGAACAAATATTAAAAACACTGAACTCTTACCCTGGTTATTGCTCAGGGCTCTGCTGAGAAAGGTCAAGAAAAGGCAGATTGGAAAACAGTGTGGAGGTTCCTCAAAAAATTAAAAATAGAGCTATACGAGGACCCAGTATTTGCACTACTGGGAATTTACCCCAAAGATACAGATGTAGTGAAAAGAAGGGCCATATGCACCCCAATGTTCATAGCAGCAATGTCCATAATAGCCAAATGTGGGAAAAGCCAAGATGTCCTTCAACGGACAAATGGATAAAGAAGATGTGGTCCATATACACAATGCAATATTACTCAGGCCTCAGAAAGGATGAATACTCAGCTTTTGTATCAACATGGATGGGACTGGAGGAGATTATGCTAAGTGAAATAAGTCAAAGAGAGAAAGTCAGTTATTTTATGGTTTCACTTATTTGTGGAACAGAAGGAATAGCATGGAGGATATTAGGAGAAGGGAAAAATGAAGGAGGAGAAATCGGAGTGGGAGATGAACCATGAGAGACTATGAAATCCAGGAAACAAATGGAATGTTTTAGAAGGGAAGGGGTTGGGAGGATGTGTGAGCCTCATGATGGGTATTAAGGAGGGCATGGATTGCGTAGAGCACTGAATGTTATATGCAAACAATGAATCATGGAACACTACATCAAAAACTGATGATGTACTGTATGGTGACTAACATAACACAATAAAAAAAGAATAATTTTTTTAAAAAGGCTGAAAAAGTTCTGGATTACTGTTTATTATAGCAAAGGGGCTTTAAATGCTCCTCAGTCTTCAAGAAGCCTGGCCATCCAATGAACAATCAATATGACTCAAGTTCTGTGTTCAGTGCTTTTACTGCATTCATTTATTTTATATTTACCAAATCTGCAAGGTAATGATTATCATGCTTATTTTCAGATGAGAGGATTTAAGCTCAGAGAGGTTAAGTAAGTTGTCCAAGATCATCAAGCTAGGTGAGGAAGCTAGGTAGGATCTGAACCACAGCTCTGCCAGATTGCAAGCCTCATGCTCTTAGTCATCCAACCAGCCTACTTTACTATGATAAATCTCTCTAAGTCTGGTTGAAGTATGATCACCCTGGAGTGGAGATAAGACAAAAAGCTTTTATAGGTTTAAAAATATATAATGTGTGGGAACATGTAGGACAATGATGTACTCATACAAAGTTGATGTCTATGATGTTAAGGAATATGAAGTATTATGAAGATGAATGCTGAACCCTCCAGGCTTGGCCTTGCCCACCTGTCACAATCTGCAGCCATCACTGCTGCTGCCACACCTCTGTTTGTCCTTCAACACCTTCACTGTGTGCTGTACTCTTTGTTACTTCAGGGCCTTTGCACACACTGCTTACTCTGCCTGGAACACTCTACCCCCTTTTCTCTCCCACCTTGACCTACCCAATTACTATCCCCCCTCTTAGTACACAGCTGAGCCTCACTTTCTTACAAAAGTCCTTACTGACCACCCCATTCCCCACTAGGTTAGACCCCATAGAACCCCTGCACTTTTTCTTCAGATGTTTATACAGCTCTAATTAATTTAAGTAATATAGCTTCTTCTCATTAAATGGCATGTCTCAGGAGAAGACCACACTCTGATCAGTGAACCACTCCTAGCATCTCTATTAATATTTATTGAGTGAATGAATAAATAATGATAAGTAAATGGGGTCAGGGTGGGCAAAAATGTGCCAAATGATTAAACTCCTTAGGGATTATCATTCACTCATTCATTCTGTTCACTTAACACATATTAGAAGAATGCCTACTTTGTACCAGGCTCTGTTCTAGACGTTCAGTCTGGGATTATGGAATTGAGATGTGGCAATCCTGTGTTAAAGACCTCAGACTGATGACACAAATATCCTGTAAGAGTTGGAGAGGAGGTGGCAATTCAGTGCCTACTTCCAGCCCAAGGCAGTGAGAAAGGCAGATCTCCTCCCTCCCCACCAAGAAGGTGAGACTTCTGTAAGTGAAAACTGCAAAGTATGTGACATCTTCAGCTAAAAATGAAATGGCCATAAAGGTCATTTAGTCCTGGCCTCTGATTCTCACTCAGTACTCCTTAGGGGAAACTGTTCTTGGGTCTTCTACTAGCTTGTCTCTAACTGCCACTCCCCATGTTTCTATTTCCCACTCCTGCTGCTCACTCTACTGCTACCTCTACTTGTTCTGGGTTCTGGACCTTTTTCTGTCCTAGTCATTGAGATCTGCTTATCTTTGTTTCAACAATCCATTAATCTGGTCTCATATTCTTGGATTGCACTGGAAAGGTGATACAATGTATTCCCCCTCCTTTGACCTACTGGTTCAGGAGCCAAAGTTTGCCTGTGATACCTGCCATCTGGGGGAACTCAACCCCTGTTTTCCAGTCCTACACCCAGACTCACGTCCCGCCTTCTCTTGGCCTTACTCCCTACGACTAAGGCTTTATGCTGTTGCTGCCTTTCTTTCTTCCTAGATAAGAGATAGACCTTTGATTCCCATCACCAGTTTTGGTTCAGCATAATCTAAAACAGAATTTACGTCCACATGCCTCATTCTTTCTGTACTTTGGTCATGTTGCAGACATAGAACTCATTGCATCATATTTGCCTGTCCCATTAAATTATGAAATCTCTGAAGACAGCAGTTGTCCTTAATTATCTCTATGTTCCAACATTTAGTTCAGGCCCTGGAAAATAAAAGTAGACCTTTAATAAATGATGTTTCAAAATTAATTGAAAATTGTCACCCTGCCAGAAAACCTAGGATTAGCCTGCATGAGCAGGGAGGAAGAAATAGTACCATTGGCTGCTAGAGGGCAGCAGGGACTATGGGACAATTCCAGAGATGGCACAGTCATCTTCAGCTTATTCAGGGGAAGTCTCCTTGGTCAGTTGGTAGAGTCAGTGACATGGCCTCTTTCTCTGCTTGGAGAAGACTTCCTACATACTAACATGCACGAAAGTTAGTGTATCAGTTTTCACAGTGTACTCCTCCCCCTCAAGCCAGCTAAAGATAAGTCTGTGTTTGCTTTTTCAGTGTTGCATTTTTCTCTCTCTTCAAAGAAGTAGTATTCTGGGTGACTGAGAGAGAAGCTAAGTTCAATGGACACCCAGGGGAAGGAGGACAAGAACAGAAATCGCAGAGACCTATATGGAGAGAAAGTGAACTTGGAGAGGGGAGGTCATTTTGCAGAGAGAGCTCTGCAGCTGCTAAGAGGTAAAAAGGAATTGGAAAGAAAAGAGAAGAGGTGAATGGGCCCCTCTGGTGTTCTTTTGTAAAAAGCAAATACAGGATTTAACTTGGGAAAAAACTTTCTCTGCATTTTTTATTGTTCTCTCCCTTGCCTGGCACATGGTAAGTTCTCAGTAAATATTTATTGAATGAATTCCTTAAATATTCCTTAAATATTGGAACTATATATTCAACAAAACATGATGCCCAGACTATCGGCCCTGCATTCATACAAGTTACAGTAGTATGGAGCTGCGAGCACAGTCCTTTGACACCATGAATCTTGTATGGTGGGGTAGAGCAGGGGAGCATAGACCAGCCCACCCCCAAGTGAAATGGCCATGCTTTGGTGTGCAGTGCTAATTCAGGACCAAGGACAGCACCCATTGGACGCTCCCCCTCACATTTTTGCGCTGTTACTCCCATGCTTGTGTGTGATTCAAGATTTTGGCCCCTTATCTTTCCATTACACCTGTTCTGAAACCCTCCCAACTGGAATCAATCCAACTACTGCCTTCCCCTTTTCTAACGTGGGCTACCAAGTACTGCCAGAGAAATGGCAAAACTAAGCCCTCAGATGATATACAAATTCCTGGTCTCTTGTCTTAGCTTCACCAAGCAGTCTCAAAATGTTATCATCACTCTACCCCATGCCCCACAATGGCTGTTCCAAACCTACGTCTCCCTAGCCCCTCACTTTTGCCAGCCCTTTCGATCATAGTGTATGGTTCTTCCTCCTGCTTCCATAGGAAATTGAAGTTACAAGGCAAGAATTTCTTTAACTGTTTACATTCTCTTTTGCCAGCTCTCAAAACAAAAGGTGTCCTTTGGCCTTCTCAAAGCAAATTCCTCTACCTTTGCTTCTGATTTTTCTCCCCATTCCCCCCAGGTCCTTTAGGACCAGATGGTGTTCCATCAGCTATCCTCCCCTCTTTAGTTCTCTCTGGATCCTGCCCAAAATACTGTTTGGTGTTCCTAGACAACTATGAGATGCCATCACAGTCATGTAGATTTGAACACCCTATTCCAGGCCAGGCCTACTGAATCAGAGTCTTGGGTGGGGTAGGGGGCTGGAATCTATATTTGTAACAAGTACTTCTGGGTTGGGAAGCTCTGCCTTCTTTTATTCTTGTGGTCCCCAAAACAGTCTCCACTCAGGAGCCAGGAGGACCTCTCTGAAGTACAAATTTGCTCACATCATTCCCTGTAAAAAAAAAAAACACCCTTTAGCAGTTTCTTGTTTTTGTTTTGTTTTTACAAGTCAGGGACAAGGCAGGATGCACATGGCACACTCAAAATGGGTAATTTGAAGACTTCAGTGAAGGTGATATTTTAAAGGTATGGCAGGGAGAGAGGCACTAAATGAGGGCTGATGTAGGGATCCCAGGGCTAGCAACAGGAGCAAAAGGGATAGAGTGATTATTTGTTTAGAGGAAGAGGGCTGTCTCTGACTTGAGCAGTATTTAGTGGAAAGATGCATCCAACCTACAGCACTGAAAAGAAAGGAAAAATGAAAATAAATACTCCTTCTCTCTTATTCTTCTTTCCTCTGAATTCTTGCCAGCACTCTCCATTGGATAAGGGAAAGAGCCAGTGGCACAGTCTATATTGGTCAACTTCCAGGGCATGGAACATGGTGGAGAAGGAAAAAGAGTGGGAGTTGGGGAAGTAGGGGAGAGAGGTGAGGCACATAAATAGAATTTGCCTAGCATGTATTTCTAACCAGTGCTCATAAGATAGGGACCAAACCTTCATGGTGGCACATAATGTCCTCTTCTATCAGGCTGTCCCCTCCTGCCTCCCATCCTCCCCTGTAGCCACTGTAGGTTTGGGGGGCTCTGGAGCAGCCCTGGGCTATTCTTTTGCTTATGCATCTGCTCCTAGTACGTCCTTTGCCTGGAATGCCCATTCTGTTATATCCACCAATTGCCAAACTTTCTGCAAAACTAACTTGAATGACACCATCTTTATGAAGTCTTTCTTCAAACTCCTCACCAAGTAGAATTGGCCACATTCCTTTTTACTTCCATAATACCCCACACTTATTCAATCATCACAGTAATAGTTAACATGTATGGAGTGTTACTAGGTGCCAGACACTGAAAAGTTTGCATGTGTTAACTAATTAAATCCTCATAGAAAATTTATTATCCCCATTATTCAGATAAGTAAATTGGGACACAGAGTAGTTAGGTAAAATTGCAATAGGCCACCTACCTAATAATTCACAAAGCCAGACTTTGAAGTCAGTCAGTCTGGCTCTAACTACTAATCACTCTGCCATAGAAACTCATGGCACCCGTACCATTTGACTCGACTAAATTAATTTATTTACCTGTCTGTCTTCCTTTACTGAACTATTAACTTGCCAAGGATAAGATGGTGTTTTATTTTTTTTTCCTCACTATCCCTCTGCTTTCTCCCAATGCTTAGCATAGAACTTGTCAAATAGGAGTTATTTAATAGATGATGAATGAAAGGAATGAGTGAGGGGTGAAGGGAGAGGAATCTTTAGCAAACATCTCTCTCTTTACAGTTGAAAAGACTGTAACTCAGAGAAGCTAAATAACTTTCACTGGCATAGCCTATGCTATAATGTCAGTCCAGGTCTGCTTGATTGAAAAGCCCATGCCCTCCACCCCCATGATATCAGGTTACTTCCAAGAGGAATACAAAACTTTAATGCGGTCCGATTGTCCCCAAACAAAAACATGGAAAGCCACCTGGTTCATTTTATGGAACTAGCATAACTCAGATAACTCAAAGGAGATTGGGAACCATTTGAGGTCAAGACCCAAAGTAGAAACTACTTAGGAATAACAAATTAGTGCTGGAGGAGTGGGGATGGAAGTATGAGACGGGGAGAAAGTCTTAAGAATTCAAGATACTATCCAAAGATAGTATCTTTGATAGAATTCTTTGAAAGAATTTAAGAACCACCATTCTGGAACTGCAGGACAGGTATCTGACCCAATCCTGCCTCTTTTTGAAGCCACGACTTGAATAAACAGTAGCCATGGTTTAAGGAATGTGCCTTCCAAGGAGTGGGGAGAGTTTGACCAAAGTCAGTTCTACAGGATAGCTCTCTGGGGGCTCCATTTCTATAAGGGGTTATTAAAATATTACTAGAATATATTGGAAATAACATGCCAGTTAACTCCGCTTTTCCATAGCCAACTCCTAAAATGACTAGGGAAAGAGGACTTCATCTTTCCCCATGGAAGTCTCTTTCCATCAAATAAAAACTGCTTTAAAGCATGCCCACCAGTGCTCTCCAAAAAGTGAGCAGTCGGGGCATGTGGATGTCTCAGTTGGTTAAGCATCCGACTCTTGATTTCCACTCAGGTCATGGTCATGTGAAATTGAGCCCATATCACACTCCACACTCTGCTTAGAGTGTGGCTGAGATTCTCCCCTTCTACCTCTGCCCCCCTCAAATAAAATAAATAAATAAACATATATTTTTTTAAATGAGCAGGCTATAGCCACAGCCATTGGCATCAGCATCAATCTACCCAATGGCTATCATCAGCAGGTACCACCAACCTGTTCAAACACTGAATAATGCATGGCATAATACTTATCTAAATTTTAAGCAGCTGAGATTCCTGGTTTCAAAAAGTATACATCCCAGCAATCAGTATAATAAATTTCTTTCTTGGGACACCTGGGTGGCTCAGTCGGTTAAGTGTCTGTCTGCTTTTGGCTCAGGTCATGATCCCAGAGTCCTGGGATCAAGTCCCACGTCAGGCTCCTTGCTCTGCGGGGAGCCTGCTTCTCCTTCTCCCTGTCGCTCCCTTTGCTTGTGCGCGCTCTCTCTTTCGCTCTCTCTGACAAATAAATAAACAAAATCTTTTAAAAACGAATAAAATAAGTAAATCCGTTTTTTAAGCATGAAGAATGAGATGTGAATTTTCTTATTAATGGAAGATCAGTTTTGTCCTTGGTCCAACAAATAAATGTTGAGCAAATGTGTTAAGAATATCAATGGTAGGGCTGTCCCCAATGTCTGATATTCCTCCTCTGCACCCACACCCTCTGTCAATGGCCTTATCCTGAAGAGGAAGAGCTGGTTCCCTCCCTTTACCAGGAACAATGATCCCCAGCACAGGCTAGTTTGTTCTCCTTCTGGTGCCCTTCAGTCTACTCCTCTTTTTTCTCTTTATCTCTCCAGGCTCTAATTGCCCAATTACAAAGTCAGTTGCTTCTAAGATATATTAACAGGTGATTTCTTGGCATGGTGATATGCTTTTTTTTGAGCAAAACTTCCTAACTTTTCCACAATATGATACTCCTATGCATTAGCCATTTTCCCCTACTCTTCATGCTGTTCCTTTTACCTGGGAATATTTCCACCCTGAACCTTGCAGACAGAAAATCTGGGCCCATTGCTGCATCTGTGCCTTTAGGGACTGTCTCCCCAATTCCCACCACTCCCCCATCTTCCTCTTTCCTACCATCCCCTAGCACCTCAACCTCAATTCCCTTTTCTTATTTCGCTTCATATCCTATCTATTCTTTAGGGCCGTCCTTTTCTATAGTTTTCCTGGACTATACCACCAATGTTAATCCCTTCTTCCTGATGTGACCTTGCACACGTCATGTGCCAGGGCCTGGGCTAAGCACTTCATTCCCATTAGCACACAGTCTTGCCAGTAATCAGGGAGGAGAGGAGACATTACAATTCCCATTTCAGAGATAAAGAGAAGTTCATGAGGCTAAGCCGCTTGCTCAAGATCAGGTAGCTATGAAGTGCTAGACCTGAGATGAAAGCCCAGGTCTTGGATTTACTGCTATTCTATGAAACTAACACTTCTGTTAGGGTAGAGCTGTTCAACTTGGGCATGTCCCATGCAGACTCCAAGGGCTGGAAAGGAGGGCTGTCAGTGGCTGCCTCCTTCTTACCTGTTCCTCTCATACCTTGAGGCCATCTTGGCTCAGGATAGTCTCCTCTATGCCAGGGGCACCACCTGGAGCCTAGCTCCTGGCTCTTCTTTCTTCCCTCTTTAGAGAAAGGCATCCATTATACAAATACCTTCTCCCAGCTCAGCAGTCTGCCGTGGGGTGTATGGATTCTCTTCTTAACCCCCTTCCCTCTCTCTACTCTCTTCCAGTCCTCGGCTGGTTACATCGTGCCCTTTCTTCACCACTTCTTTACTCCCCTTCCTTTCTGCTTGTTATCACTCCTGCATTGGCCCTCTCCGCTCTTTATATTAACTCTTCTCTGGTTCTGTCCCCGCTTTTACCTATCTCTCTTTACCGGTTTCATTCCATGGAGGACAATACCTGCCTGGTGACCAAGTAAGAGAGCTGTGCTCTAGGCACTAATTAGGGTGGTACATACGAGTCTGCCTGGATTTGGCTCCCACCTCCACCACTCTCCTACCTCAGACAAATGCCTGAATCTCTCTGCCTCAATTTCTTGTCCGTAAAATGGGCATAATAGAAGTTACTGAAGCTGAAGTGTGATATGCCTTCAATGTTTGGTGATTATTGCCATTATTATTTGAATGTAAATTTGAATTTGAATGTTCAGTGGAGTACATTGTATCTACATTTTGCCTTTCCTGTTCCAACCATTTCACTTAGGTTACCCATTTCACTTACCTGCTTGGCTCCTAGGTATTTGAGTTTGTGATCCATACAGACCAAACCTTGGAAACTACTCAGAATATCTCCATTTATTTCTTTATTGAAAATTCCCATTTATTTCTCTGTTTTCTTACAAATAAGCCGTTTTTCTCTCAAGGACCAACAGTGACAAGTTTAATTATACTTAATCCCCAGAATTTCAATAAGAGTTTGCAGTTTTCATTTTCTCATGTAATAAGGGTTAAATTAATGCCATCTGATGTCATTAGGTGGCGCTCCTCTCTGAGTTCCCAGAAGCCACCACTCCAGACATAGATGCATTGGTGGAGGACATGGAGGTTTACTAAGGAGAGGGTTGACATCACCTTCCCCTGAGTAAGAATTCCAACATCCCCTCTGGCATCTCTACCTGCAAAGGTGATGCCAGGAGTTCTTCTTTTTCTCCTCCTTGCCCCTCATCTCCTGCCCCAGGGAGCACCCAGCTCTCCTGGCTCCTATCTTCATCCTTCTGTACCCAGCTTCCCATCTCAAGCTTTGAGCATTTTCTTGGAGTGTAACCCCGTAGTCCCAAGCAGCTTATTACAGTTTATCTTTAAATGCACATTCCGTCCAATGCATTTTCTCCCATGTCATTACTTAGATTTTTTATAGACTAGCTTGGGATACTAATCAACATTTATACACAGTTTCATAGGTGAACATGTTCTGAATTCCAAATAACTGACTTACAAACTTGTAACTGATACAACTACAATCATATGGAGCTCAGTGAAGGCTGAAAATCGTTAAGAATGGCTTCACAGAAAGTGGGTCTTGAGTTAGATTTTTGAGGGATGTGTGAGGGTTCAGAAAGGGAGATGTTCCGGATGAAGGAGTGAAGAAAGAGAAGCAGAACTGATATGGGACAGCGAAGAGGAGTCCAGAGGAGCAAACAGGTTGAGAGAGTTTTACCTAATAAATAGTTTTAATAAATAGACTCCAATTGAGGTTTGTTTTTCTTCCTTTCAGCTTTCTAATTTTTAAGTCAGGGGTGACAACACTGGACATATATGTTGCTGTTTACCCACCCCACCCAGGGAAGACCTTACTAGTCATCATGATGCTTTTTGGGGGGGGATAGGGTCCAGATATGGCCTAAAAATCTTTCATAATGAAACATCCCAAGTACTTCTACCAGTTGATTAACATTGGCATGCAATATGAAATTCATTTTGCTATTCATGGGCTGCATACGGTCAATCGGGTGATTTTTATCTCTCCATGGATATGTATTATGACTAACTTATTGAAAAATCTAAATATTCACTTATAACAACTTTAATATAATTGTTCAGCTACATTAAGATACTATTTGGCTGAGATATAAATTTTGTAGTGATACGCCAAAGCCCTTTTAACTGGTATGTGAATCCATTTGCGTTTAGAAGGGAGCATCAGTCCAGTTACTGATGTTAATGGTTATTGTTCCTCAGATTTCAGTTTTGCATGAATCCATTTCCCAGAACTTGGTATTGATTTTCTTAAGGGTGATTTTTATAATACCAAGTAGGACAGTTACATTAATAAGTTCTACTCCTCTCTTATCAAACAGATCATTTATGTCTGGACAACCCAGGTCTACACGTCATGTTTTTCACAAAGACAGTTGGATTTTAAGTGATTAGGCTTCTGTGGATTCTCTTCATTACTTCCCTTCTTCCCTCCCTCCTGGCAGTTAATTCTTATCTTTCAAGAACTGGCTCAAGCATTATCTTCCCTCGTAGATCTTTCCTGAATCTCCACATCCACCATTTGAATTAGTATCTCCCTTCTTTGCTCTGTAGCACTTGGTATTTGCACCATTAGCAGAATGGCTAGTTAGCAAGGGGCATGCCTGCCTCTTCAGCTGGGCTGGGAGCTTTTTGAGGGCAACCCAGTGCCTTACCTCCCCATCACCCAACCCAGTGTAGGGAACCAGATGCATTCTTTATATTTGGTGACAGTAATAAATCATGTAAAAATACTAAGGGGCACCTGCATGGCTCAGTCATTAAGTGTCTGCCTTCAGCTCAGGTCATGATCCCAGGGTCCTGGGATTGAGCCCCACATCCGGCTCCCTGCTCCGAGGGAAACCTGCTTCTCCCTCTCCCACTCCCCCTGCTTGTGTTCCATCTCTCATTGTCTTTCTCTCTCTGTGTCAAATAAATAAATAAAATCTTTATTAAAAAAATACTAGGCTAATGGGGCACCAGTGTAACTCAGTTGGTTAAACGAATGACTCTTGATCTTAGTTCAGGTCTTGGTCTCAGCATTGTGAACTCGGGTCCTGCATCGGACTCCACGCTGTGTGTGAAGCCTACTTAAAAGAAAAAAAAGTATCAATGTTTATGCCATTTTACCTGAGAAAGCAAAATTGACATAAAATTAGGTGACAAATCCATATATATGGATTTGGGGAGTCATTCTTCTCAGGAGACTGAATAGTTTTTCTACTAACTAAATTGTTGGCATTCTGTTTTTTACAATAAAAGTGCCTTGGGGGTGAAAGCATTGGTATGGGTGTCTGTCTCAAGCTGACTCTACCTTTGTTTGAGTGAAGGGAGGGTATTTGGATCATATGCCTGGAAACATGCCTGTCATAAGACAAATATGCAGGCATGTCTATCAGGACAACAGATGATATCCTCTTCCTGAGTACAGTGGGAAAAGCAAGAGTGTGGGGAGGCCTGCATCATGACCTGGTTGAGGGAGTAACATTTGGAATGTGTCTCAATGTTCAAAGTTCCCTTCCACTTGAGCATCACCCTTTGCCTCAGTTTTCCATATGGGAAATGGGTGGAAGTCAGCAGAATTATTGTGTAATAAAAATAGCTAGTGTTTATTTCCTGTGAGTCAAGGACTGTGCTGAATCCGTGAGCTCATGTAATCCTAACAACAGCCCTTATACAGTGGTAACATTAGGATTCCCCCCTTCACAGGAGAGAAAATGGCAGCATGGTGGCGACGTGACTTGCTCAAGGTCAACTACAAGAGCATGGGAAAGTCTGTGGCTTGAATCCAGGTCTTTCTAACTGTAAAGCCTTTCTTTAATTTTACCTCCATGCTAATCTGCCTCTGTGAGAAATCTGGAGAGTTTCATAAAAGAGCTCTATGTAGAATGGGTCAGGGAATCCTTATTAGAGTGTTTAGTGGAAATTAATGAAATTAATATTCTATATTTTCTTGAGAGAGCTCCCAGCTGTTATGAAACTGTACAGTGCTTGATTTGATCAATCACGTGGTCTTTTGAATTTGGTTAAGCTGATATTCCTGCCAGGTGATTTCTGAGACTTTGGTCCATTGCAGTAGGAGTTCAGAGGGCAGAGGTCTTTGTTAGGACTGGAGGGGGTCAGTGTGAAGTGTTGGAGAGTGGTGCTGCCTCTCCTCAACCTTGCCTTGTTGTCTTCTTTCCTACCAGTAGGTGGAAATAGAACTGAATCTTCCAGCTCTTGCTCTTCCCGCTGAGTCCCAGCAGGATTCCTTTAATTTCTGCCTCAAAAGAACATCAGCCAAAAAAATGCCCTCAGGAGAGGTTCGGAGTGTACAGTTAGGGGATTGTTATTCTGCAGAAAGACTGGAGGATTTCCAGGGTGATGGTCAGATAATGGGTTTAGCCTCTTAAAAGGCCAGGGTGCTGGAGGCGGCTGCTGGCAGTCTAGGGTGTCCTGTGAGCCCTGCTGGACACCCACCTCGAGTGGGTTGTCTTCCCCTGTCCTGAGCACATGTCCTTTTCTGAGACTTTTATTCCCAGTTTTAAAACTTTGTACTTGCTCTCAATTTGTATATCATTTTTTTTTCAGAAACCACATTTCTGAAATAAAAACTAACCCAATTGAAGTGCATAAATGAATGAATAAAGGGGGAAAGTCTCCCACTCGTGGTCCCCCTCACCTCCTCAAGGTATCCACTAACAGTCTGTGGCCTCACTATCCAGACAATTTTCTATACGTCTACAAGTATAGCTCTCCATTTAAATAAAATTAGTATCATGTCATAAGCATTGTGTTACATCTTGCCTTTGTCACTCATCAGTGGTTTAGGGTTGCTTATGTATGTGATTATCTCTAGAAGAGTGGTTCTCAATGGGGGCAAGTTTGCCCCCCCCCCCATACATACCACACATACTACAAAGAATGATCTGGCTCCCCATGTCAACAGTGCTGAGGTTGAGAAGCCCTTCTCTAGAAAGCCTCATTCTTTGTAATGGGCACATAGTATTCTACCGTGTGGATTTTCCATCCTGTATTAATCCATCTTCCTACAAGCAGCCCTGTAAGGCTGTTTCCAACACTTTCCTATTAAAAGCGATATTGCAGGGGCGCCTGGGTGGCTCAGTGGGTTAAAGCCTCTGCCTTCGGCTCAGGTCATGATCCAAGGGTCCTGGGATCGAGCCCCGCATCGGGTTCTCTGCTCAGCAGGGAGCCTGCTTCCTCCTCTCTCTCTGCCTGCCTCTCTGCCTACTTGTGATCTCTGTCTGTCAAATAAATTAATAAAATCTTTAAAAAAAATAAAAAAAAAATAAAAGCGATATTGCAGTGACTCTTGTTTTACATCTTTGTGCACTGTGAGATTTTATTTCTACAAGATAAAGACACAAAAGTAAAATGTCTTGAGTATGGGAATTATATTTTAAAAGTAAAAGACCAAAAAACAAAACATTGTTTCTTAAGTTGCTGGCATGCTCATTTGGTGGCAAAACCTGACCTGAACTAGCATGAGGTTAGACACGGTCTTTATTTATTTAGACGTTTTGTGATTAGGGAATGTTGCCTGTCTCTGATGGGGATGTTACATAATAAATAGCAGAAGTACCTCATTGATTTTTTTTAATTTTAAAAATAATTGAATTCCAGAGTTTTCCAACCTTTTATTATTATAGTGATGTCCTGCATTTAATCCCTATAGTCCTCATATGTTAGAATGAGTGGATAGGGATGATTTTGATGATTTTGTATTCAGCAACTAAAACCCCCTTTTTTTTTTTTTTTTTTTTTTTTAATTTATTTATTTGTCAGAGAGAGAGGGAGCACAGGCAGATAGAGTGGCAGGCAGAGGCAGAGGGAGAAGCAGGCTCCCCGCCGAGCAAGGAGCCCCATGTGGGACTCGATCCCAGGACGCTGGGATCATGACCTGAGCCAAAGGCAGCTGCTTAACCAACTGAGCCACCCAGGCGTCCCCTAAAACCCCCTTTTAAAGGTTATTTGGTCCTATCAAGAAGAGCTGCATGTATTCAAGTCGTAATTACTGCCAGTGACTTGTGGCTTTCCACCCAAATTAGCCCATCAGAAAACAACAAGCATGACCTTGAGGATCACTTTTTGCCTTGATTTTTATGAGTAACATTTAAAATATTAGCAATAACTACAACAATTTCTTACTGTGCTTCATTCTTAAAAAAAAAAAAAATTACCAAGTCTGACTTTTACAATGGTGACCCCAAAGAAGTGTGTTTTTAGCTTCCTTTATACTTGAGAGAATGGGCTTCGGCAGTTGATGACTTGGGCAGAGTCACATACCTGGCAAGAAGCAGAACTCAAGCCCGCAGTAGTGTGTGCTGCATCCCTCCTCAGTGTTAGTCCAATTCACTTTCCCCTGTGTGGACAGAGTATTAATATTTCTACATTGATGGCCATTAAAATTTTCTGAGAAAAAAAAATTGGTCTCAAGTTGCTTTTTGCTCAAGAGGTTGCACTGGGACCCGAGGGCAAATAGGTGAATGTCACTCGAGTCAAGTGGATATTGTCATCCCAATGTTAAGAGAAAGTCGTTGGAGCAAATCTGAGGTCACAAGCTCTTCCACCAGCGGACTCCAGCATGGAGTGTTGTTTGAAATGAGAAAATGTTAATGTCTTCCCTGGAGCCTGAGTTTGATATGATATTAGGGGAAAGCTTTCAGCTTTATTTCTCTTGGTTTAATCCCAAGAAGATGTCACTTTCCATTATAAAAACTACAGGTGTAAAATTTATTCTCTTTTGCTCTCTATAGCAGAGCCAATCCAAGAACCCTCAGGAGAAATTCCTGCCCCAAGCCAGTTGGAATTTCTGATTCCTGAATTTTTGTGTGGGACCAGTTTCAGCCGAGGTCACATCCAAGAAGGATACTCCTAGATTGTTTTTTTATTTGTTTGTTTGTTGTTGTTGTTTTAACCACTGCTTCTAGAGCCTGGCTCTAGGAGTTTCTTCAAATATCGGTGTTTAAGGAACCTTCCCATTCCTCAGCAGATCCTCGTTCCTTGATGTACCTTTCCCATGGTGTCCTCTGCAGTTCAACCTACTAACTTGTTTTCAAGTTTCAAGTTCATAATTGATTTTATATCAGTGAAAGGGAATATCACAGAGTGAACTGAATGTAGACCAGTTAAGTACTCCTATTAGTCCTTTTCCTACCCAGCTTTTATTATTGCTTATAGATGTCTTTCAACTTTTTACACATGGTCCTTCACCCTGGGTGGTTTTTCTCTGGTTCTTTGATCTTTGAGAAAGACAAAATAGACTCTCCTCAGTTTCCCCATGCAATGCCCATCCTCACAGTACCCCAAAACCTTTCACAGAGGTTTCTATATATTCTGCACTAACACCTTCATAGCCCTAGGCTCCTTTCTGCTTCAGGGCCTTTGCACATGCTGGTTTCCCTCCCTGGGATGCACAGTCTACCTACTATCTCTTTGTACCTGGTGATTAACTTCAGTTCATGTCCTCAGAGAAGGCTTTCTAAAATTATACCTTCCCCTTGCCAAGACTAGCCATTAGTTTGATTACCACATAAGTCTGTCTCTGCCATAACACTGTATATGGTATTGGGCCAGAGACCAGGTAAAATACTTCAATGTAATAAATATTCATGCAGTGAGTGGACAAGCAAGGCCTGTACTTCTCTGTGTTTCCAGAAAAGTAACTCCTCTGCTTTAAGACTTTATTTTGTAGACCAGTGTTTTCTCTAAACTGTGCCTCTTTCTTCAAGTCACTCACCTATTCCTCCTGCTGCCCCCACCTGCCAGCCTTTGCACTGTCCCTCTCCAGGACATCCTGGTTCCCATTCCGGGTCTAGTCATCATGTTAAAAAAAAACTGGCTTATTTGGGCATTTTTCTGTTATGTCATTCCTCCTTAATATCAACAATGTTGTTTTAGATATAGTTCATTTATGCTCATTTATTACTATTATTTCAAGCATATAGGAAAGCACAGAGAAGTTTATGACAAATAGTCATGTATCCACTGCCAAGAGTTGAAAATCCTATTTGCCTCAGACTTTTTTTTTTTTAAGGAAATGAAATGTTAAAGAGACCTATTCCCTATTCTCTCTTCCTTCTTCAGAGATAACCACTATGAGGACAATTGTCAGACTCGTCATTGGAAAAATCTGTGAGTGAAAGAAAATAGAAAATATGACATTTTGGCTAGACTTTTCAATGGGAAATATTATCTCACTCTTGTTTTCATTTATATTTTCCTGATTCCTAGTAAGGGTGAACATTTTTCGGTTTATTGGCTACTTAAGCTACTTCAGTATATTGCCTATTAATATCTTTTGCCACTTATGTGTTTGGTTATTTGTCTTTTTCTCACTGGTTTGTAAAGTTCACTGTGTAGTTGGATTATTCCTTTGCTTTATATATGTTGCAGATACCTTCTTCTAGTCCATAACTTTTATCTCTTTTGTCTCTGTTCAGATGATCACGTGTTGTATAGAAATTTTAGATTTGAAAACAATCTAACATTTTCCTCTTTGATTTCTGTTTTTTATATTTTTATTATATTCCCTGCCCCATGATTAGAAAGATATCCTCAAAATGTTTTAAATGTTTTGCTTTTCATGTTTTGGATTTTCATTCATCTGGAATTTTTGTCATTAGGTAGAAACTAATTGATTTTTACCAAGCTTCCACATACAGTTGGGTATATTTTTTCTTTTGCCATCTTTATGCATCTTGTTTGCTTTTCTTGTCTTATCACACTGCCTAGTACTTTCATTGCAGTATTAAATTGATGTGTCCTCGGGCCTATGTTAAATCTAATTTAATTTGATTACACTAATAGCTAATAATGCAGGTGTTATCTCAACTTTATAGATGAAGGAACTGGAACTTGGAGAGGGTAATTAACATTCTCAGAATCACACAGCTAGTAAGTAACAGAGTCAGTATTCAAATCGAATTCTGAGTGACCACAGAGTTGAACTGCTTGTACTTATCACAAATGTCTCCAGGAAAAGATATTCTGTCTACCTTGCCTGCTCTTGCCCAGATTCTCTATGTATAATGAGGAAAGGAGATTTTATTGAAGTCATGCCAGAAAAGCACTTCCAGTGTGTCTGAACAAAACCAATAGGCTTTGTTTAATTTAGATCTGCCAAAAGCAGATTAAAGAACCTTGTAAGTATGGAACAGGTCTTATTCCAGATGGTATAAGCATTCACCCAGGTTAAAAAAAAAAAAGTCACATCTTGGTGGAACTTCAGGAAGGAGGAGTATATCTTCATAGTAAGTTAACATTCTCAGGAATATTAACAAGTAACTGTAATTTCCTTCCTTTTTTTTCTCCCTTTCTTCCTCCCTTATTCCTTTCTCTCCCTCCCTCCCAGCCTCTATCCATAAAAGATTTGAGGCAGCTGCACATATCTACCCAAGACAAAAATAAAATAATAAGATGAGAAAAACAGGGAAAAAAGGAAAAATAAATATGGCAAAATTAATGTTTGCCTTAGCGTCATTTGTGAGAGTTTGGCCACAACATAGCCCTAAGCATCCTAGCAACTGAAGCAAAGAAAATCTGTCCAGCTACACAATTCATAGTGACCATGGGATCAAAATAGAATCGTTGCTAAGAGGATACATAGCATTTCCTAATTTTGCCATGGCCCTCGTACAGGGACCCTCTGTGATATGGGCAGTGCTCACTAGCATCTTCCAGTAATGAGGAGGTACACCTCACCTGTACCCAGTTCCCCTCTTCAACACCAAGCTCTTGAAGGGGCAGGCACCATATCTGTTTTATTCTTCATTATATACCAGAGCCCAACCCCTAGTAGGTGCTCAGGATATATTTTTTGAATGAATGAATATTATTTGTAACATCCACCAATAAAAGCCGATGGCTGGATACAAGATCAATGTGCAGAAATCAATTATATTTCTTCACACCGGCAATGAACAATTCCAAAATGAAGTTAAGAAAACCATTCCATTTACAATATCATCAAAAGAATAAAATACTTGGGAATAAATCTAATAGAAGAAGTACAAGACTTGTATATAGAAAACTACAGAACAGCATTGAAAAGTCAATGGCAAAACATTGGAACAAATTTATTAAAACCAATTTTACATGAAGTAAAAATATTGATATTTTAGGTATATGGCTTTCCAATGGTTTGATTTGATCAAAGAATGTAATTTAAAATTTAATACAGATAGATAGGCCAGATGTACTTCTGGCAATTCTGTATGATCATTACTTTTTGTATCCAAGCCCCTGGTAAGAAGAACAGGAGAGAAGTGGGGTTTTCATTCTTGGTCAAGAATCCGAAGGGTAAATATTACATGTTGCCAATAAAGAGTATTGCTAGAAACTTAGATGAATCTATAATATACCATAATTGCTTTGTGAGTTGGGAAAGGGTATATTAGGTAAAACAAAATCAGGATGTGTGGGGGAAATGGGTAATGGCCTCAAATGTTTAGCAGCATCTAATTCACACTAAGGACACTTGTATGAATTCCCGAGTTCAACCATTAATCTGTATTCTGATACCTGCCTTAAAGACACGTCTGCTGTCATTAGCTGATTTTTCTTGAGCCCACAATGTGGGCCTCCAACTCTCGCAAACCACTTCACTGACATTCTCTCAGGTAATGCCCTTGGCTTCATTGAAGAGGCACTGCTATTGATCTCTCCTTTTACAGAAGAGGAAACTGGGGTCTAGAGAAGTTAAGCCACTTGCCCAGGGTCGAACAGGAGATGCGACAGTGCCAGAAACCACACCCACACCCTGGCCAGGGAACCATGCCGCCTGTGCACCCAACGACCTTGCCACTTGTTTCTAGCCTGGTGAGAGCAAACACTGGTTTCCTGTGATTGGCCAGAAGCGATTTTCCCTGTTAGATATGGCTAATGTTGGATGTACTCTGGGGGTCTTGTTTTGATTTTGTCCTCAGGAGATCACAGCTGAAGAATTGCCCCAATCTTAAGACCATCTGTCCAGAGAGTCTCCTAGAACTTTAGGATAAGCAGCTAGTTTGTATGGCATTTGGGAAGTGTTGGACTCAGAAATGTTACTGCTCCAGCAGGGGCCTGGACACAAGCATGGTTCCCAGGCTTAGTTCCTGCCTCACAAGGATTCTCATTCGGTAACAGGAACAGAGTGTGTAGTAAAGGCCGTGGGCTCTGAAGTCAACCAATACAGTTCAAATCCCGGTTTAATCATGGAACCGTCCTCATAGTGGTGTTGGAAGGAATAACTAGGCCTGTCAGGGCACTTCATACACCATAAGGGCACTTAGAAAGCTTTTCAGAACAGTAGCAGCTAAAACATACCACCTTTTATTTTTTTTTTTAATCTTTCAAGTATTTATTATGTATGTTAGCCACTTTAAATGGCACTAGAAACTCAAAAACAGAAATTGAAACCTTATGTAATTTATAGTCAGGTGAGGGTGGAGAACAGTATTCAGATATTCACTCAAAGACTGGTATATGCAAGAGCAAAAATGTGTTAAATGCTGGAGAGGGGACTATAATGTTGGGCTATTCGATTTTGTCATGGAGCTCAAGGAAGCATCCTTAAAAATTCAGCTTATATATAGAGAATGTTTGAGAGTTCACTTGATGGAGAAAAAAAGAGAATTCCAGGCATAGAAAAAATATCTATAATGCAGTGTGGTGAAATTCTGTATGAGTTCCTGAAGTTAATCTAATGGGGCTGTGGTGCTGGGAGTTTGGATAAGTTTAGTCTCATGTGGTTGTGGTGCTGGGAGTTTGGGTAAGTTTTGTGTAGACAGACACAACACACCACCTTTTAAAACTGGACATCAGGGTGGGGAATGTTCTTGACAACAGGCAGATACAGCCCAGCATTCAGAGCCTACGGCAGCTTTGTGCTGCCGACTGCGAGGGCCACTTGGACCCTCGCCAGGCCAGACTTTGAAAATTTAAACATTTTCAAAATTATTTTTAACCAAACTTAAAGAACAGGGATTCCCACAGTGTGAAGGAGGCTGCTGCAGCTTTGCCATATCCCATGGGGAAAGGGACCAAGGGAAGCTTCCTTTTGTTTGGTGGAAGAAAGGAGGGAGAGAGCAGAGTACAGAGAGCATAGGACTGGGAGCTTTGTGCCCGGGTGCTCGGCCAGCTGCCCCTTGAGCTCCTGGCAGTCTTTCCACCTCCATAAAACCAGGGGGCTGGACGGCGGGCCCTCCTGATGTTGACATTCTGTGAAACCATAAACGGCTCTGTCGGGCTGCAGTTTAATGTGGGCCCTCAGCTTTTATAGAGGGTCCGTGTAAGTCTGGGCCCTTGCAAAGATGTCTCTGTATCTTTTGCATAAGTACCAGAGAAGGCATTGTCCTTCCTATTACCTGGTGCCCTATATCCCAGCTTATAAATTCCTTTGGAAATTTGGAGCCAGGAAAAAGTTTGTTTCTCAGCTTGAACCCTTACTTTTTTTTGGATGGGATGACATCTATGCTCCCCCCCAGTGTGTTTCTCTTGTGAATCCCTTTGCCAAGAAGCTCAAGAGCTAAACACAGTGGTTAACAATAGTGGCTTCCCTCAGACAACTTGGGGCTCTAAATCCTTCTCAGAGCTGGATATTATTGTCGTCTGACTTTATGTACTATAATATAGAAACCACACCAAATCCCTCTGCGGCGTTCCACAGGGTATCAGTCGTTGACGCAGAATGACACAGTGACTAGATGCGGACATACACGAAGGCAGTTTCCCACTGTCAGTGGCTTCTGTTGTCCCGCTCTTTCCCCACACCCGGTGAGCGTGAAACAACAGCAACACCCGAGACTCAATAAGGACCCACTCTGGACCTGGCACTCACGTCCTTTCTATGTGTTTTCTCATTCGGCAACTTTGTGTTTGGGGGTATTACTATTTTCTTTATTTAAAGGTGAGGAAAGTGAGACACCAGAAGGTTAAGTAGCTGCTCAAGACCTCAAGTTAGTGAGAGACCACCCCTTTCCTTCATTGGTGGTGGATAAGCAAGCCAAGAGGATCCCATTAGACCCAAAGAATTCCTTTAGCCCTGGGAGTCCTAGTGGCAGAGAGGCTTTGGCCCATCTGGTATTGGCTTGTTTATGTGGATGATTACTAAGCCAAGCACAAGCAAACAAAAACAAGGAGTTAACATAAGGAGGAGAAGGAGAGAACTGATGACCACAGAAGATGGGAAAAACCTCTGGGTTATGACTCTCCTGAGATCTATTCTGAACTCCCATTAAATCTGTTTGTTTGGGGAACCCCATGGAGTCTCAGAAATGTCGTTTTTTTTTTTTTTTTTTTTTGAATGTGTATGGAGTCAGGCTGTGGTTGGGGGATGGTTCCTGGGACAGCCTGCATTCCCCCAGACTTGGATCTACTCGGAGTCCAGCTTGGCTGTGGGTCACAAATCCTGCCCAGCCCTAACAGGGTTGTGGAAGCATTTCCTAGTGTTGCCTGGCTTCCAGAGCTGGCACCAGTGGAGGAACCTGTCAGCCCACTTGGCCACAGCCCTACGCCAGTCCTGCTTGGTAGCATCTTTAGCACCAGTCCTCACTCCTCCTCCCACTGAATACAAGACTGGCCATGAGTATGGACAGAATGAGAGGTGTCATGGCCAGCTGACTACCTAGGGCCTGGCCTTATAGATAGACTGGGTAAGTATAGCCTTGCTCTAGCCATTGGACTCAGCTAGGAGTGTATCCCATATGCAGACATCTAAGTGTGACCAAATAATAAGACAAATTTTAACATTTCACATTCAAAAGTGTCTTGCATTCAGTCAACAAATATTTATTGAGCATTGCCCTGTGCTGAGCATCATTCCACGTGCTGGGGACAGAGCAGCAAGCAAGCTAACCTGGACCTGCTGATAGGGAGCTCGCTGATTTTGCAGGCTCTTGCCTGCGTGTGGTCAAGTGCTGTGCTTGAGAAGCCTTGTCTTTTGGAATCTCTTTGGTTGGCTCTGCCTTTAATTTGGAGATGGTATCATTGCTAGAAACATTTTTGGAACTGCCCTTTAGGAATCGCCTTCAGAGCTAGTCTGGGCCACACAGGAAAATCCATCTTACTATTTTATAGCCACACCTAGCTTGTGACCAAAAATGGTATTGCCCTGCTTGATGACCCACATTATTCCCCAGACTTGGCTTTGATTGAGTGGCCTGTAAGCCAAAATTACATTCACCCTCTAAGGATGGCTAATCCCAACCTCTGGGCATATTAGTAGTCATTTGGATAATTTTTAAATAATTTCTCACTTGCCCAAACTCCCATCACCCTTGGTGGCTCTGTAGGAACACTTAGCTCAGGCTCCCTTATTTTTATGGTGCAATAACCTCCTTCTGCCTCCACTTTTCCTACCAGGTGGGAAGCCTCTGGAAAACAGGACCATATAGTTATACCCTCTGCAGTGCCCAACAGGGAACTGATATTAAAAAATGTGTATTTACTCAAATGGAATGTACAGGCTCTGAAGGAAGTTTCCAAAGAGGTATTCCAGAATTGCTCTGAGTGACAAGAGTGTCACTAAAAGAATGGGTAGTGTTAGCGTCATATATGGAACTCTAGAATCCACCAGGCCTGGCTCCAATCCCTGCTTTTCCCCTTAACCAGCTGTGTGGCTGGCCCCACAAGGCACTTATTCCCTCTGAGCCTTCATTTCTGCATCTATGGAATAGGAATGATAATAGTGCCTCTTAGGGGCTTTTATAGGGCAAGTGAGAATACTCATGTAATGCCCTTAGCACGGTACCTACTGCATAGTACGCTCAATAAATGTGAGTGGTGTTATTGTTGTTATTATTATTATTACAATGGTGGTGATGGTTAGGGAAGCTGGCAGGAGCAATAGACTGGTGGTTAAGGAGCCACCAGACAACTCTGGTACACTGCTTACCAGCTCACCACCACCTCACTCCTCTGTGCTTTGGGGGTCTCTTCATCTATAGAAGAGGGCCAATGATAGTATCTACCTTGCAGGGCTCTTGTGAGGGCTCTGTGAGGTGTGCCCATAAAGTGTTAGCACAGTGCCCAGCACATGATAAATCCTTTTTTTTTTTTAGATTTTATTTATTTATTTGACAGACAGAGATCACAAGTAGGCAGAGAGGCAGGCAGAGAGAGGGGGGGAAGCAGGGTCCCTGCTGAGCAGAGAGCCTGATGCGGGGCTCGATCCCAGGATCCTGAGATCATGACCTGAGCCGAAGGCAGAGGCTTTAACCCACTGAGCCACCCAGGCGCCCCGCACATGATAAATCCTTTGTAAAGTTTCACATTGTGATCAGTAACGCATCCAAAAACAAATAGTCTGCCTCTGGCATCCCCACCAGTCTCAAGCCAGCCAGTGAAGAACAGTCATGAAACCTTAGCAGGTCTCTCCCCTAAGCAGGTGCTTTTCCCCTTCCCCCTCTCCTCATTCCCTTCTTATTCAGCAGCAGTGTGGCCCCTCACATCTTCCCATCCCACCTGATTCAGGGACCGTAGGGTCCTGAAAGAATCAATAGCAGTTGCCCATTGGGAAGGGTGTTGGGAACCCCTGGGCTTTCTTGTTCATGAAAAGCTACAGGAAGACAAACTGACGTTTGGCTTAAAACAACACTGCTTTTCTTGGGAGTTGCCTTTACTTTAAAGACATCTGCACCTTTGGGAGGCTCTCCTATCTCACAGCATGGCAGGCACCCACAATCTTGGATTGGTGCCTTCTCCTATTACCCCCTCAATACTAAGTTTTTTGCATGCAGATTCATTTTGGGTTCTGTTTGCTACCTCTTATTCTCTTGAATAAAACTGTGGGTAATTGAGAAGTTCTGAATTTCTATTTGGAAAACCTCTTAGTCTTGATAAGGCCAGAACAATCCAAATAACTCTACGTTTAAACTCCAGATTAACAAAGCCCAAAGATGAGTATTTTTTTTTTTTTTCTCTCCATCCAGAAAAGTTGTATTTCACAGCGGTTCTTACAATGCCCTGACCCTAGATCAGGGCCCTCCCCTGATCCTGGGTATTACATCATTTTATTTCAGCTAATGTAAACACTCATCACCCTGTGTGTTGCAGGATTTTTCAGTACAGTTTGAGATTGGGCTTCATTCGGTGGGTCTGGGTTGTTGCAGTGACTAATGGTTTCAGAAGGAAGTGCAGCAGGAAGAGGCTTTGCAGGAATGGAAGAGGTGAGGCGGCTCCATGCGAGATCCTGCAAAGGGATTAAGATTTGGCACTGACTTGGACTCTGTGCAGCCTCTTAGGCAGAGAGCCTGGGGAGAGGGAAACAGGCTGTCAGCTGGGGCTTTGCACGCTCTCAGCCTGCCTTGAGGGTTGGTTGGCTCTTCCCTCTCTCTGCAGGACCTCACTTTACCTTATTAAAGGATGGCTGTGGATGCTGGAGGCTTAAGGAAGACCAGGTAAGGGCTCTTGTTGTCCACAGATCCCCCGATGTCTTTAATGGATGGGATCCTGGGGACTGTTCCTTCACTCACACCCCTGTGCAGTGTTAGCCAGAACACAATTCCTGTGAGACATTTCACAGACAAGATCAGGGAAATTTTTCCTAGTTAAGAAAATTTCTAAAATGTTTTAGCTGCAAATACTCAACTATAGAGATGCAAATTTTTTTCTTTGAAATCACAGCTTTAAGATTACTTCTTTGCATTTTAATCTACTGGATTTTGAAAAGAATCCTGATGGTTTATTAGATGTTTGTTTTCCTTCCTTTTATAATGACCTGTGGTGTGCTATAGATCTAATAGATTATAGATCTAATCTAACATCTAATTTAATGAAAACAAATTATTCGTTATTCTTTGAATAAGTGTATCTTTTGGCAGATTTGATTTGTTTTTCTCTTTTTTAATCTTTTGGCTTTTGTGCATATGGTACTGGTAAAGAATATTCTTAAGTATAGCTAATTCTTAAGAGGAAAAGGTATATACTTAGGAATTCATTTCAATCATATTTGATAGGATCCCTCTTTGAAATGAGCTACATGTTTTTTGTTGCTTCGGATAGACTTTATTAAAATTTTCTTTTTCCCAGTGTAAATGTCCCTAGCTGGTGGGAAAGGTGATGCAGTTTATCTTCGTGGTTAAGTTATTTATTTACAAACATTAAAAACAAGTTAGACCTTTGATAAGATTAGTTCAAGAAGAGATAATTGGAAGAGTAGTTTTCTGCTCACCACCAACTTAATTCCAAATTCTGTTCCTTTTCTTAAAAAAAAAAATCTGGAGTTAAAAATAACCCAGAATAAAACTTGAAAACTGTTTTGTTTCTCTGTATTTGGCTAACTTCATTGCGAAGTACTGTGTTTAAGGAATTCAAGCTATGAGGACTACTCTTGAAATGGTTCGCACAATTCTGTGAATTTCTATAGCCCTTTTCAAGAGCATATGCTGTTTTGTGAGTTATTAGGATTAAACTTTTCAGTGAGTCTTCATTCCTTCTACAGCCCTAGGAGATGGATAATAGCACTAAGAAAGTAACATGAAAAATCATGTCAGTTTCCTGATACCAGCTCAGTTTTCCAGTGTCCATCATAGTGTAGAGTTGCCAAAGTGAGGAAGCGGGGGCATTTGGCACCCCTCATCACAATGAGTGACTGCCTTGGACCGTTGTGGCTGACAGAGTCAAGGACCTGTGATCCCTATTATTTATTGAAAGTGAAATGTTTTTCTTAAATGTAGGGGACTCTGACCCAAAAACCATTGTTCGGGTGAGAGGGGGTCTGTGCCTCTCATTGTTCTTACTGTTTGTGTGTGATGAGCCCTTTAGTTCCCGTAGCCCTCTGGTTTTTCCTTTGGAAACAGACTCGCAGTAGAATCTTAGCATTGTGTATTACTTTAACTTAGCATATTAGCCATTGTGGTTTTTTTTTTTTCTTTTAGTGGGAAAGCTAAAAATAAGGCAGTCTTAAAGCAATTTGAGATGGTGTGAGAGCAGGCATCATCTTTAGGAAAATAAAATCATGCCAAGGGTTAAAACATGAATGCAAACTCTTAATTGTGCTTTGTACATTCTCTTCCAATTATTGAAGAATCTAGGCAAACTATCACTACAAATGCTTTCCCTAATTGAGCTTAAAAAAAAAAAAAACATGCTGTATAGTGTGGAAATGGTATGTTGTCCTGGCTTTCCTCATTGTCACATTGATATCGTCTTAAGGGACACCCTTAGTCCTCTAATATTTTTAGAAATATCAAACAAAATACATTTTGTTAACAAAATATAACTTTGCCAATGTATTACCTTATCCTCATTCTATCTTCCTCCTTGTCATTTAGGAGAGGGGGGAACTGTTCAGCTAAACAGTTAAGGAATGATTACCGGGAATATCCTAGAGTAGTTGCTATGAGTTATGCTTTCCTTTTCAGTGTGCTCTTGATAGAAGTGTGATTTACTTTTTTGTTGTTTTTATTTCCATTGGAATAGCAAGGTAATCACATGGCTGAAAAAAACCTTTTAAGTACAAAAAGGTAAATAATGAAAAGCCTCCTCCATGGGTTCCAGACACCCAGTTTCCCCTCTAGGTAATGCCTGAGAGAATTCTGAAAAGGAGTAAATAGCTCTTTAGACCCATGCTTCTCAAACTTTACTATGCCTTGGCAAACACCTGCAGAGTTGGTGAAAACACAGCTTGCTGCCCCCCCCATGTGCCCCCAAGATTCTGACTCTGGAAGACTGCAATTAGGCTCCAGATTTTGCATTTCCAGAGGTTCCCAGGTACTGACGCAGCCTGCTGGGACCACACTTTGAGCAGTGACAGTTTACTGCGAAGGCCTCCTTTCTCTGCATCCGTTTTCCACTGTCTCTCCTCCACTTTTCAGAGTGGCTGCTGTTGAAATTAAGCCAGAGTAACCCACTGGGAGAAAACCGTGGTGGAAAACAAATTACATGTCTATAATTAGAATTTGGGTGGAAAGAGGGGCGTTGAAGGTCGAAGGCATTGTGTGTGATGCCCACACAACAGGTAAAGGGCATTGTCTTATAGTTGATCTCCTATAAATTTGTATCTTGATTACAACCTGAAATGGTACCATCAACTAAAATGAGCACCACCTCCATGAAAAATCTCTTTCTAGGCCATGATTTTGAGAACATGCGGCATAATTATATGTATACACACACATATACATATGTGCTGAAAAAATGACCCTGCCTCCACCCCCTTTCACCTCTGCTTCCCTGTGAACATCACCATGTCTCCTCTGTCCCATGGCAAATGCCATACGTGAATGTGTTTGACACAAATGAACACAGGTCACACTTTGGTACTAACCAGTGGTTTCCATGAAACCAGCCCAAATTGGAAACAGGTTTGTTTTCATTTATTTTTGGCTCCATAAATGTTTAGTGGGGGCCTTATGTGCCACACAGTGCCAGGCCCTGAGATACAGCAGTGAGGGGGATGACATGGTTTCTGCCCATAAAGCTTCAGGTGTAGTAGAGATTCTTGGAAAGAGGGGGCAAGTAGCCTAGCACAGAGATGAAGAAGGGAGAGAAAGGAGGAACGATAATGTATGATGCATGTGCTTAGTAAATGACTGGTTGTATGGATGCAGCTCTTCCAGTTCATGTTCTGTTCAGTTAAACAGTTACTCAGGGCAGGTAATCACATTAGGATGATAGGGGACACCCATGAAATTAAAACATAGTTCTTGCCTTCAAGGCATATGCTATTTAGGGGCCCATGATGCAGCTCTCAACTGTTCAGCCCTGTACCATTTTCCAAGAGCTTCCCTGTATATGATGGTGCCCTAGTGATAGTGTGATGTGGGTTGGATAATAAAATAGAATTACTTGTTTCTGGTGCCCACTTCTGCCCCTTCCCAAAGGAGCCGTTGCTGCAAGAAGAACGAAAAGGGAAAACACCTACAGTGTTTTATTTAATGCTCATTGCACACACTGACATGCTCTGCCACAAGAAACCATTTGGATTCAAATGGCTTAGACATCTAATACCAATAATCATATTCTCACCTGTAACATGGAGACATACAGAGAAACAGCGGGTGCGTATATGTGTTGCGGGGTGGAGAGGGGTTTTGTCAGAGGTTCTAAATGTCAAGTGATTTCTCCATTGGGGTCAGTCCAACTTAGAAATCCAGTGGGGTCAACAAATTGCACCATGAGGAGAAAACTGTGGCAATGACTGCAAGCTGAGGCAGGTGTGGACAAGGGGAAGCCTTGGGGCATTCCAGAACAGTGACTCCATTTTTGCAACAATTGGCAGAGGGAGTTGCACACTGGCACGAGCTGGGTAAAGACAATCTGGTGAAAATGAAGAGAGCAGAGGAAGGAAATCAATAAGATGGAAACTGTCCCATGCATGTCTCAGAGGTAACATGCCCAACTCTCTCCTTTAGTCCCAGTAGTGTGACTTGAGAGCAAATAATAGGAGGGTTCTGAAGGCTAATTTGGGAAGCTGAGAAAGAGCTGAAGATCAGAACCTTTTGTGGTCATTGCTGAGCTGTAGTCGTGTGTGTGTGTGTGTGTGTGTGTGTGTGTGTGTGGCTGTAGTCTGTTTGTGGCTATCGTACATAACACAGGTGGAAACAGGTGGGATTTGAAGGTCCTAGTGAGAGCAGATACTGGGCTATTGTGTTTCTTAGTCAGGATTCAAAGGTTCTTGTGAGACAGCTGGAAGAGAAGGGTAAGAAACCAGAGTCATGAAACAGATTGTCAGAGTAGTGGAGAAATCCAAGGAGCCTCAGCATAAAAATGGCATCAGGAAATGCCCAGTGGGTGGAAATAGCCAACAGTTCATGAAAATATGGCAGTAGAAAGGGGTTATAAGCCACCTGACAAGGATAATGAGATTGAGCTGGAAACTGCAATAGGACTGGCTGAGCTAAAGAATCAGGCCAATTAGTAATAATGAGGGTGTTTATTCACTTGTAAATTGGCAAAATATCTCCCTGGGATGAATTAGGACAAATGATCATTTCCTGCCCTAATGATTTTACAGAAGAAAAGGAAGAGAACCACCATAGAAGGTGCAGAGAGTATCTGTATGTGACCATTGTAATTTAATAACTCTAATAAGTTTAAGTTGAACAGTCTGGTGTAAGGACGGAAAACCAAGATAATGTATATGTAACAAGAAGAAAAGCACATATATTGTAACAGATAGGAATTATGAAAGAAAAAAAAGTCAATCAGCCTCAAGAATCTTGCCAGCTAACTTTTAGAAACACTACCAACATGTTTTAGAAAGCGCAAAGTATGACAAGAATTGAAAAACCATTTTGGGGGCTGAGGTTGAAAAGAACCAGCTTTTTTCCTACCTCCCCTTCTTTGGCCAACATGGTAAGAGTAAATGTTTGCTAAACACTTACTCTGTGCCAGGCATTGGGCACGACCCTCAATGGCCTTTCTTCATTTGATTCTCATGGCCCTGGAGGTTGGGATAATAATCATGATTTAAAGAATCAGCCCAAAAAGGATTGCTTGAGACAAAGGCACATTCATAAGAAAGAGATATGTTAAAAAAAAAAAAAAGAAAGTTAATTCAATTTCAAAAACAGGGGAACCCACCTAGGAAACCAGAGTTTCAGAAACAGAAGGGATCCGCACATCATTTAAGGAGCATCCTATAAGGAGCAGACATAAGAACAGAAAGAAGAGGATCTTTTAAAGTAATTGAAGTGAAGCAACCAGCCAAAGACCTGGTAGAACCTTTGTAGATGATCAGAACACTCCTTTTGATATCTGAAAAGGAGCCAGCAGACATAATAAATTATTTGCTCTGAAATTTTCAGAAAAACATATCAAACTGAATATCACTCTTAAAGTATCTTTAGAAGCAGAGGTACTAGATCAAGTAGTAGCTAATGCACAGAATGTTCTAGACCTAGTTGACAAATTGGATGTGGATAAATCACGGGGACAGGTTGGCATTCATCCAAGAGTTCTGAAGGAATTCAAGGGTGAAATCGTGGGACTGCTGGTCAGAGCATCTAATATTTAGCTTCAAAATCTGGCAATCCCCTAACCTTCTTTGTCTCATAAAATTGCCTGGCCCCATCTCTCTGCACTACATTATTTGAACCTAAATTATAATATATATATAAAACATGGAATATGATAAACCAAACAAGAAAATACCTTTTAAGCAGCAGTGATTTTGCATTTTGCCAAACCTTGTTGTGTCACAGTCTTGAAAGTCTTTGTGAACATTCCATTCTTGAAATTGCTGAGAATTACCCAGCCCCTTACAATTATGTAAAATAAGCTTATAATTATTCATGTGAACTCAGTAGCAAAAGCACAAAGAAAGAAATGGGCAGTGACTCAGTATTTTCATAGAATATTTAGCATACAGAGCTGCTTCGCTAGAGTGGGAATAGATTCCTGCGGCCTCGGAAATGGACGCTCAATGTCCATTAATTACATAAAAGGCATGTGGAGGATTTGAAAACTAATCAGCTTTTGAGCCCCTAACTGCTCAGTCCAGCTGCCCCATTTGCCCGGTGGTCTGGCCCTGCTCCCAGCTGGCTCGGGCCATCTTCCCTTTCTCATGGCCTTGACTTTGTCTAGCCCGACCTGAGTCCTAGCACAGACACCCTGTTCTCTGAGTTGTTGCAGGCAGCCCAGTTCTCTATCACCCCTAGCCTGCAGTTCACAGAATAAGGGTAGGATGGGGGGCCTGGTCAGGGTCAGAAGAGGATTTGTGCTGAGTGACATGGAGAGGCCAGTACGGAGAGTTGGTCAGGAACAAAGCAAACAGAAGCGACTAAGAGATGGGACCTGGGGTGAAGGTCATTCGGCCATTTAGAGGGTCTTTTCTGAGCACCTGGAATGGGCCAGGCATCATACTGGGATACATATATGAATGAGACAGCCACTGTGAGAAAGATAAACAAGTAAACAATTACACTGAGGCAGGCTTTCGCAACTTCAGCACCGGTGGCATTTGGGGCTGGATAATTCTTCGTTTTGGGAGGTTTCCTTTGCATTACAGGAGGTTTAGCAGCATCCCTGGCCTCCACTCACTAGGTGCCAGCAGTATCTGCGTCCACACGCCATTGTGACAACCAAAAATGTCTCCAGATAATGCCAAATGTCCCCTGGAAGTAAATTGTCCCCCGTGGTTAATTGCTGCAGTAAGGCATGAGAAGGGCCTGAATAGAGAAAGAACAGGCAATTAATTATGGGCGCTCCTGGCAGGTCCTCTTAACCCAGACCTTGTGGGGAGGGGAGGTTCCTGGAGCAACTCCTAGGAAAGAGGAGACCTGCAGAGCGAGTGTCCTTAAGGGCAAGTTCACAGGAGGAGGATCAGGAAGGGCAGTGCTCCCAGCTGAGGGAATAGCCAGGCCTGGAGACAGGGGAGGATGCCTCCGGCCAGCTGGGTGGTGACTCATGGGTGGGGGACACTCTTTCTGGTGCACAGCCTTATCCCCAAGAGGCAGCATCTTACTCCCAGGATCTGCCAGCAGGTTAATGAGTTTGGGTGCCGTGCTTACACCCAAGCAGCTGTCACTGGAGGAAGAACGACACTGGTTTAGAAATGTTTAGCCTCATGGTCAGAAGTACAGGGGAGGAAATGGGTATCCAGTCCCCTTGGTGAATTTTCCATAAAAGTCAGCTCTAATGTCTACTTTTGATTAGTTAATCGAATGAAATTAGAGCAAGATTCAAAACTTGTTAGCAAAAAACTTTTCTCAGAAGGCTAACCCAGGAATTGCTTCCAGTTACTGGCACTACCCAGTGTTTCAGGAGCTAACAAAGAATATATTTTAACCATCTTTAAGATGCCTTCCTGTTTAAACAACTGTTTTCTAGAGAGGCTGATTTCTATTTCTGCCAGGAAAGGGGCTATAAGCCACGTGCTGGGTCTACCTCAGGACACATACAATGGGGAACACATTTGGGAAAGATAGAACTCTGAGCAGCAGGCCTGATTTCATACAGCTAATAAGGGTTACAGGTGGGATGTGAGCCCACCTGCTAGATTCTGATCCTGTGTGCCTTCAACTTCCATATTCTGAAGGAACCACCTAGGCCTATGGTCCTTGCTGGAGGCCAGCTCCCATGCGATGAAGACAGGCTGGTTGGGGGTTTCCTCAGGTTGCATAGCAGATCTGGACTTGTCATCTCCAGCTGTTCTTGGGGACTTTTCATGATCCAGATACATCCTTATTTGGGCCATCAGTTCATTGATCATTCACACATTGCTGAGATAGCTTCACAAGACCAGACCTCAATTCTCTTCACCCTCCTAGCAGCTGTCCTGCTGCTTCCATGGATAGTATAGAATGATGCTCAAGAGTCCTGGACCAATGGATAAGGAAGATGTGGTCCATATACACTATGGAGTATTATGCCTCCATCAGAAAGGATGAATACCCAACTTTTGTAGCAACATGGACAGGACTGGAAGAGATTATGTGCTGAGTGAAATAAGTCAAGCAGAGAGAGTCAATTATCATATGGTTTCACTTGTTTGCAGAGCATAACAAATAACACAGAGGACATGGGGAGATGGAGAGGAGAAGGGAGTGGAGGGAAATTGGAGGGGGAGATGAACCATGAGAGACTATGGACTCTGAAAAACAACCTGAGGGTTTTGAAGGGGCGGGGGGTGGGATGTTGGGGGAGCCAGGTGGTGGGTATTATGGAGGGCATGCATTGCATGGAGCACTGGGTGTGGTGCAAAAACTATGAATTCTGTTACGCTGAAAAGAAATTTAAAAACAAAACAAAACAAACAAACAAAAAAAAGAGTCCTGGACCAGGATTTGGGAGACCTAGATTCTAGGTACCCCTGACTTTCACTTCTCTTTTGGTCTTGAGTGTGTTGCTTAGCCAGCTGACTCATTTGTGAAATGATGAGCCAACCATAAACTCTACCTAGTTGTCTCCACTGGTTGTCCTGGGTATGAAATAACAGTGGTTATAAGGCAGGCTGAAAAGATGCATAATTTAACAATCATCAAGAGGTACAGTGTCAGCAATGGGAGGGACAAATTGAATTGGTACACAGTAGGAACTTAACTCATGTGTATTGAACAAAAGAATGAAAGAAACTCCATCAGGAGGTAAGTCCCAGAGAGGCACTTCATATCAGAGAGTCTAATTTTCCTGTCAGGCAAATAGCTGGAACTTAGGATGAAAAGGAAGCTCTCTGAACACTTAGGTCACCTAACATGTTTGGCCTAGGGCACAAGAGCTTCTATGAAAGAAAGCATAAGAAGATCATAACTGACAGGATCCCACCAATTACCTTTGACAGATAGTGAAACTGAAGATCAGAAACATTGGTGGCTAAATCAAGTTCACATGCAGTATCACTGGCTGCCTGGGGTAGAGGATGAAGGGGAAGAAAGAGGTAAAGGTGATGCTGAGGTTTCTAGCCAGATAGTGGAAGGAAGGAGATAGTAGAAACAGTAGAGCTGGGATGGGGGGACAGTGAGCCTCTTTGTGGAAGGTGACAAGGTCAGTTAGGAGAGGGCTCAGGGGAAGGAGGGACAGAATGGTCCATGTGAGTGATCATCACAACAGGCGCTTAACCTCACTTGGATGAGCACATTTGGGAAGCTTTTCACATCAAGGAAACTGTGCTCTCTTAGAAGAAAAGTAGTTGCAGAACAAAACAGAAGGTTTTGGGGGACTCACACCATTCTTTTTTTTTTAAACAAAAAACCCTTATTGTGTGAGTTTTTTAAAACAAATACAAAAATACTGAGAATAATATAATGAATCCCCTGGGGCCCATCGCCTTGCTTCACCATTTATCAACATTTGCTGGTGGTATTTCATCTGTCACCTCTCAGGAGTATCTGCCCCTCCTTCTGGAGTATCTAAAATAGACCCCCGAATTGTATCATTTCATACATAAAGAGTTCATTATATATTTTTGAGAAATAAAGACTTTTTTTTGGAAACATAACTGCTGTATTATCCATACCTAAACAAATAAATAATTCCAAATTACAATTTAATAATGAGCCTATATTCAGATTTCCCTGATTGTCCCCAAAATGGCTTTTTAAAATAAATATCTTATTTATTTATTTGTTAGAGAGAGGGAGAGAGCACAAGCAGGGAGAGAAGCAGGCAGAGGGAGAAGCAGACTCCCCACTGAGCAGGGAGCCCAACATGGAGCTTGATCCCAGGACCCTGGGATCATGACCTGAGCTGAAGGTACACACTTAACCACACTTAATTGAGCCACCCAGGTGTCCCTGAAAAGGGGCTTTTAATATTTGATTTTTGGAATCAGGAATCAGATGAGAGATATTACATTTGAGTGATATGTCTCTTGAGTCTTTCAATCTCTAGTAGATTCCTCTTCTTTTAGACACCATTTACTTGTTGAAGAAGCTATGGCGACTGTCCATGCAACACTCAGTCTCTTTTAGAGCATTTTGAACTCCCCTTTGAGATTTACTTCTTATAACTGCAGTGAGCATAAGATTTTTCGATGACTCTGGAATTCTCTCTCTCGCATTCCTTCTGTCTCAGGAGTCTCCACCATTGTGGTTGCTGCTGCTTCTGATTTGAAGAGCAAACTAGGGGCCCGGCTGAGCAAGGGCAGCCATATTTGCTTTCCCAGTGGTGCAACGAGAACACAGCGTGTGTAACGCTGTGCCAGGCCATTGGGGAAACAGGGGAAACAGGGAAAGGGGACTTGCCTTCGCATGGCCCCCACGGAGCTCATCGATCCGTGGGAAGGAATAAGATGACACAACTAACAGGTTAACACAAGGCAGCACAGTGTAGAGAAGTCAAAAAAGGCTGCACTTGGCTCCAACCTCAGCCCTGACACTTAATAGCTGCGAGATTGCAAACCTGTCACTTCACCTTCCTGAACCTAACCCCTTATCTTTCAAATAAGGACAGTAAACTCAAGCTTATATGAGAAGCAGGCAGCATGGGCCCTCCAGTAAGATAATCAGAATCTGACTCTAAGCTCTGTTTCTTCCTAATGGTATTAAGTACGGCCACTTTACTCTGTGCCAGTCTTATCCCTAGCACTGTGTGATCCATTTAGAGATGGCAAGACCGAGGCTTAGAGGAGCAGTCTGGTGCACATTTACCTCATTAGTGACCTGGGGTTGAAGCCAGGCAGATGAATTCAGAGCTCACACAAACTGCTGGGATATATTACTTTTCCCATCCAGGTTTATCAAAACTCAGTACCTTTGTTTGTGAGGGGGAAGATGTTATATCCATTTTATGGAACTATTATGAAAATCAAACAAGAAAATATATTCAGCAGATAGCAAATGCTCCCAAGTATTTTTTTACATGGTTGTTATAAAATAGTACATTTGTATGCCAGTTGTTAGTGCTGTAGAACATGACATTGTGCAGAGCCATTTGTAAAAGTATTAGAAGTGTGGAGAAAGGGAGCTTTAATTTGGGTTGAAGTCATTTTGGCAACGGAGCAGGCAGGTAGGACCCAGCAGGTATTTGACTATCACAGGAGATAAAGGTGCATTCCAGGAAAGAAGAGCAGCCCAAGCAGGGAGACTTGATAGAAAAGTGTTTTAAAAACCTGCTTTAAACTTCCTAGCTGTCTTATGAGTGCAAGTGCATGTTTAAATGGTCAGGGAAAGCACACGGAGACACCCCTGACCCCTTTCAGAAGGGTCTGTAGGAAATTAGAAAAAGAGGCAGTGGTTAGGAGCCTGGGGCTCTGTGTGTGGCTCAGCACAACTTCCAACCAGTGTGTCTGTGATCTGTGAGTCACTGAACTTTGCAGTCCATTGTTTCTTCCTAGGTAAAATGGAAATCATGAAGGGCTCACATCTTAGGGTTGCTTGGGGGATTATATGAGATCATGTGGGGAAAAAATCCAGAGAAGTCAAGACTCAGAGTTTTTCCATTCTAGCCTCCATCTCCCCTTTTCTGCCTCTACTGTGGCCCAGCCTTTCCCTCCCCCTTCACTCCTTGAAGGGCAGCCAGGACTGTGGGTCACCATGGGTCACAGGCTAGACTCCTAAAGCACCAGGATGGCACACTAGGAGGATGCTCTCAAAGGCTTATTCTTCTCTGTAGATATACGGCCCTGGACGAGAAAAGTTGTGAATCAAGAGGAGGGATTGGGTGTGCCTGTCTGGACCTGGTTCATTGCTCTGCTCCCCACCCCCCACCCCTACCTCCTTTATTTGCTTGGGTAAGAGTCTATCCCCAGTTTCTTGAAAAACTTAGAGGAAACTCCCTCAGTCTGAAATTGTGAAATCATTTATGGGCTTTTGACTACCCTTGGGACTCTTCCTTTCTTCAAGTGCTTAGCGCCGGAATCTCTGCAGATAGGAGAGATTTTAAAGGTCACTAACACTTTGTTTTTTATGAGTCAACTGTGTTCTCTCTGCCCGCATGCTGCAGGCAGACCTCTAAGGGAAGATGGATGCAAACAGGTGAACCATCTGTTGCAAGACTGGTGAGCAAAACCCATCTTGGAGAGAGGGCATACAGTTCCCTGCTGGGGAAACATGGGAGGGCTCCCTGCTTTTGTGGAATTGGAGGCTCAGGAGGGCTTCCTGGGGATGCACCTAGAGAATGAATGTGACTTAGCCAGAGTTAGCAGGAAGAGGAAACGGCATTGACAAAAGCCTGGAAGTAAGAGAGGAGGAATGAGTCCACGATGGATTTGGGACACCTGGAGGGAGCTACGTCTGCAGACCTACCAGGCCCCGTGGCAGAGCTCCCATAGAAGGAAGTGCAGTCATTGTCAGAAACCCTGCCCTGCGGAACCTGGACCTGGTTTAACAAGGAAATGGGGCATATGATAGGCTGAGAGGCACAAGGAATGTAGGTGTGCATGGTCTGCTTTCCTTCTCCTGAGTGCCTTCCCACAGTGTGACCACCACAAAGCTCACCCCCAGGGGTGTTAGTTTTTTCATGAATGAAGCAAGGACTGGATGCGCTCCTTTCAGTTCCTCAGTTCCGTGGCTCTCTGAAATTATTTTTAAAGCCGAGAAAAAAAAAAAAATCAAGTAACTACTGAAAACAGATTTCAGTCCTTATTAGGTTGCAAAATGGGAACAGAAACAGAACCTGGTATTGAGAAAGAATTCAAAAAAAACATTTGAGGAGAGACATCTTTGATATTGAGTAGATAAAGACTCTGTGGCAATTCAAGTCAGTGCTGAGCTTGAGTTACTAAAAAACAAGAGAGGAATCACAGGAGAAAGGGGAAGAAAAGAAAAACCCTTCTCAGAAGCAAAGGGGCATTTGAAAATGAGTGACTGAGGGCCTCCCCAGGGTGGAATGAGTTACTCAGTGAACATGGTAGCCCATGGCTGGCGCAGATGTGCAGTGTGGGGCGGGGCGGGGGGGGGGCAGCAGCTTTGTGTCAAATGCTTGTACTTCGCAGGGGGGAAGGGGGCTGGTTTGTGTTTGCATGCGGGGAGGTGCAGTCGAAGTTGGAGGCCACAGGGAGGCTGTCATTCCGTGCTTTGTGCTCAGGCACCGGAGCGGTCTGGCTCTGGAGGCCAGAAGGCCACTGCAGAGCTGAGGGAGTGCTAGCAGGCAGGGCGGGGCCAGCATCCAGCATCCGACTGGACTCGTAGTGGGGTGTGTGTGTGCAGTAGGTGATGTCTGTGTGGGGCAGTACTGGAAGTTGCCCTGGGGACCTCCCCTAGGAAACTGGGTCAGGATCCCCTAGGAAACGGGGTGCATGGGACCGCAGTTGAGCAGCTGTCTGCCCCGCCTGCTGAGAAGCCAGATTCTGACGAGGAATCGGAGAAAGGAGAGGAAAATGAGTTTTCTTTACAGCAGCATTAGAGTATTATAGAACCAGGGAGAGTCATCATCATCTTTCTCCTGGCAACAACAGGCATCTGGTAGATGCCAAATGTTAGGCCGGCTCTATTACCTCCATTCCTTCCAGACCTCCCAACAACCCGCCAATGGGCATTGTTTTTACTATCACCGTTTTACCCATTTTTCCTTCAGTGAGGAAATGGAGTCTCAAAAAGGTTGGGCCTCAAAACTAGTGAGTTGAAAAGATGAAGCTACACACCAAGTTTACCTCCTTCTCTTTTATGAAACACAATATGAATTGTGGTTTCTAGTCCCGCACGGTTCTGCCAGTTTTGCCAGTGCTCCCGGAAATGCAGAAAAGTGACATGGTACTCAAATTTATATTTTAATAAACTTAAACATTATGTCTTCGTTTAATATATAACATAATGTCTGTTGTATAATTTGCATTTTTTTCTTTTTCTTTCTTTCTTTTTTTATAGCTAGGGAAGGGAATAAAATTGACTGTCCCCCCGGGTGAATTGTCTTCCTGGTTTTTGCCCACTGCTGACCCTCTCATGTCACGAATGAAGGCAATACAGTCTGGCAAGTTTAAGTGGCCTGTGTCAGCTCATTGTTGGACTGGCCAAGGCCGGAACTCCCCTTCAGGCTCTCCTGACTGACTCATCCAGCCCCCACCCTGGGCTGAGCTTCTAGCACCCTCCGACCCCACCACCTTGATGGGAGGTGCTTCAAAGCTCTCCTCATTCCAGGGGCTGTCCCAGGGGAAGAAAGAACAGGACAGGCAGCTCCTTGACCAAAGCATTCTGACATGAAATCCTTCCTGCAAAAAGCTTTGGAATATCTTGTGATGAGTAATGGGCAACCACTCAGACACACTTTAAAATAGCTGGTTTGTTTTAAAATAATAATTTTAAAAAATGCGAAGAAGAAAAACAGCGGAAGAGGCAGATGGCATGTTTTAAAAGAGTTCTCACCGAGGATTTTAAAAGCTAATATAAAAACCATCTAATAAACTGCCCATCACCATCCAAAGAAGAATATACCTAAGCTCTCCCTGGGGCACTCAGAAGAGAATAGCCATTATTGTGAAATCTGCCCTTTAATAAGCACTGTCAGAAACCATGCTAAGCGCTTCTAGAGTACTCTTATTTATACTTCAAAGCCACCTGATAAGATATATATTGTTATTGCCATCATCGCCATTTTAATAGATAGCAAACTGAGGCTTAGGGAGGTTCAGTATTTTTTTTTCAGGGCCACAAGATAGTAAGTGGCAAAATTGGGGCTTAAACCCTTTTTTTAAAAGATTTTATTTATTTATTTGACAGACAGAGATCACAAGTCAGCAGAGAGGCAGGCAGAGAGAGAGGGGGAAGCAGGCTCCCTGCAGGGAGCCCTATGTGGGGCTCGATCCTAGGACCCCGAGATCATGACCTGAGCTGAAGGCAGAGGCTTAACCCACTGAGCCACCCAGGTGCCCCGGGCTCGAACTCTTAATTCAAGACTTGTGCTCTTAATTATTCAGGTTACCAGACACCCTCAGGTCTCTTAGCCCTTGGAGAGGCTGCAGCCCTCTGCCTGGCCTGGGAGGAGACAACTGTTATGAAAACAAATCACCCAGCCAATCTGAATGATAGGTCTAGAAAAGAGCACCCAAAGGACCACTTGTCAAGAACATTTTTCAGTTCCAGTAATAAGGATCAAGAAGTTAGGTACTTTGCTCTAGGTGACAACTCTACATTTTAGAGCCAAACTGACCCAGACTCAAGCATTCAAGCATCAAGTCTCTACTGGACTGTTTCCCTTCCCCCAAGCATGCATTTGTGCATTGCGCATGCACACCACACACACAAACACACACACACACAAACACACACACACACACACACACCTTATTCAAACGCCAGAACAGCCAAGAATAAAATGGGTTCAAATAACTCAAGCAAACAGTTGGTCGAAATTACAGACTCTGAGACTGGTGGGCAACGTGCCAGGGCATTCTAATTTCATCTCTATCAACAAACTTGTATCTCTTTTATAAAGACTAGAGTCATTTTGATTTCAGCAGTCCTGGCAGGAGGTTTTTTAGTGTACATCCTTCCTAGACCTTCCTAAGTACAGATGAAGAACAGCTGATCCTTGTCTAGAGTATGGTTTTCCATGGTGCTCTCATGAGTAAGTAGGATGAGCAGAGAGGAAATATCCTTTCAGAGAATCAATATGCAACTGCTCTCAGCTGGCTTGTGTTGCCTGTAGCAACTAAGATTGATCTTAGAAACATAGTGCTTATTGTGCAGCAGGCACCGATCAAAACAATGTAGAAGTAATAACATCCTCATTACAACCCTGTGGGAAGGGAACTGAGGCAGAGAGGAGGTACGAAACTTGCCGAAGTCACACAGATGGTGAGTGGCAGAGCTGGACTCGGGCCTCAAGGTTCAGGTCGCCTGGCTTGAGGGCCAGTTCCTCCTGGGTAGTGGAAAGTTGCAGTTTCTTCTAACACAGAGTTGATTATCTTCGTGCGGGGTTTTTCTCATGCAGAGAGTAAGTCTGAAGTTCACGTATTCCATGACCCTGGGTGAGGAGAAAGAACCAAACTCCAGCAAGCAATGGGAAATGAGTCAGAGTCTGTTTATTTTGGTGGTTTACTTTGTGAGAGAGTTATTGAATGAATGAACAAATGAAAATGTAGGCTTTCCGCAGCTTCTGTCTGCCACCCTGATTTTCTGTGATTTCTTTCTTTTCATCTTCGAAGATATCTAATTTAAATACCCACAAATTCGGATATTGTGATTTGTAATTGGCCCTCAGCCCCCTGTCTGCATCTGGCACAGCGGACTTGACTACATCTCACCCCTTGTGCCTTTGACCTCTTACTCTTAAAATAAGAGCCAGATGAATACTCATATTCTTTATAGAACAGATGATGGTTTTACTGGATGAGTGTGGCTTATGCTTTAGAACAGCTGCATGTATGGAAGGAAATTATTTGAGTGACCCATTTTTTCAGAACTTGACACATATGTTTGGCTCAAAATTCAGTATGTGGTTTCTCAAAAAGGAAATGAATGTAAACAATCTTCTCATACATGATCCTGCACATCTGAATCTTAAGTCTCGATGGTTTCTCTTTTGACTCTAGTATATAATATATTGGTAATGGGAAAGGAAGTCCCATTCAGTTGCCTCTTTGTAATGACATGAGAATTACAGAATGTTAGAGCCAAAAGCGGCCCTGGAGATCATCAGGGGTGACCCTGTCATTTTATAAAAGGATTCTGAGACACAGAGAAACTCGACTCTCTGGGGACCCTCACATCAGTGGTGGTGGACATGGACTAGAGCCAGGTCCAGGCCAACTGAGTTGGCCGATACTGAGATGAACTTTGAAAAGCTGGTGCTTGAGGTTCTTGGCCACCATAGCTCCCTCCCTGTGCCTTCCCCTTAGCCGCCTCTTCAACACTGGGGATCACCTGTCCGTTATCTCTGGCCTCCGGCACCCCTTCTGCACCAAGCTTGGAGTCCCCTTCGTGTACTGGGCCCTGGTCACCTGACCAATGCAATGGCCTCCTGACTGACAACCCCCAGGCTTCCCGATCATCTCCCTGCAGACACTCATAGAACACTTTTTTTTTTTACCTTAATTTTTTTTAAATTTTTTTTTAAATTTTTATTTCTTTTCAGTGTAACAGAATTCATAGTTTTACACCACACCCAGTGCTCCATGCAATGCGTGCCCTCCATAATACCCACCACCTGGCTCCCCCAACATCCCACCCCCCGCCCCTTCAAAACCGTCAGGTTATTTTTCGGAGTCCATAGTCTCTCATGGTTCATCTCCCCCCCCAATTTCCTTCAACTCCCTTCTCCTCTCCATCTCCCCATATCCTCCATGTTATTTGTTATTTGTCATAGAACACTTTTAAGACCTATAACCATCATGCCCAAAAGGCCAGTCTTGATTACATCAGTCCTTTTCCCAATATGCTGTTGTCCATTTCATTCACTGATGTGTCCCAGTCATCTAGAACAGTGCGTGGCACATAGAAGGCATTCAATAAATATTTGTTGAATGATTACTTGGCTCCTTATTTCCTACTAAGTTAATTCTCACTCCTTTGCCTGGCGTCCAAGATCTTTTATCATCTGGTGCTAATCTTTTCCCACTTTGTTCCTTCCATTCTCTGGCCATTAAAAAAAAAGAACCAAATCATTCTTTATCTTGGCCAGCAATTTATTGTGTGCTTACTATATGCCAGGGCTTTTCTAAACCTTTTGTGTGAATTAACTCATTTAATTAGCAAAATAATCCAGTAACGTTGGTACTATCATTATTACCATTTTGCAAATGAAGACACTAAGTCACAGAGAAATTGAGTTACCTATCACCTGTAGGACGAGGTAGAACTGGGTTCAAACTCTAGCAGCATGGCTTCACAGCCCATGCACGTGACTGCTGTGCTATAGCTAGCTTTTTAAAATTTAATTTAGGTTTAATAACAAATTTCAACAATCTAGGGTAAGTGACAATTCTCTACCTCTCCAAGTAAAAGTAAAAAGTGGCGATTCTCTACCTCTCCAAGAAAATCGAGGCAATCCATCTTTCCAAATTGATGTATTCATATTATTATAAAACAAAACTTGACTCATATTACAACTTGCCCTTTTCACTTAGTGTATTCTTACGATATTTTCACATTGGTAATATATCACTACCTCATTGTTTTTCACCACTACCTTGTATTTACTGTATGGATACACCATCATTTATTTAATCAGTCACCATTGAACACTTAGGCATTGTTCCTAAGGGAGCTGGACTGACCATCATGTGCATCTATTTGTGCAATGTTAATATTTCTGCAAGTTTAGATTCCTAAAAATGTGATTGCTGAATCTCTTAAAACCGTGAGGGACACTGTTTAATAGTCCTCTTGAAAACTTGTGCCAATCTATCCTCCTGCCAGTATCCTGCTGTCTTGAAGTTCCCCATGACTTTATTTTCCTCTGCATATGAGTTCAGGAAGTGAACTCTGGCGCCCTTCTAGCAGGAACTTAGAACCCCTGTCCTCTGCTTCTCATGCCTCTCTTTCTGCAGAGGAAACTTATTTCTTCTCCCCACATGAGTCAGCTAGATCAGATCCCTCCTGCTCAGTCCTTCTCACTTGTGCTGGCTTTTTCAATCTCTCTCTCACCTCTGTACCTCCTTCGGTTATACAAAAACATAATAAAGATCCTCATTGCAGCCAAGGGTTCTTTGCTGCAATTTCCCTATCAGGGGAACTTGGAGGCTACTTAGAGAAGAGTGAACTTGGTGTTCCTGGCTGAGATGGCACTGCCCATGGTCCTTGTCGGGCTTGGGGTTCACAGTCTCACAGTGTTACTCTTCAGCTTTGTAGGTGAAGATGATCCTATTGTCTTTTCCAACCATTTGGGGCACAGCAATGAGTGTGATTAAGAAAAGAAAGAAAGTAACCCTTCCTTGAGGGTTACAAGAAAGAGGGTTACAGTGGAAGGCAAAACTAGGTGAGAGCCCTTTAAATGATGAAGGAGATGGAAAAGGGAGGATGAAAGGGTATGCTTGCTGAACCTCTCCTTTATGCCACTCTCCTAGCTTGCTTGGTGCTTTACATACATTGTTGCATTTAGTTCTCCAGTGAGAACAGACCAACATATTAGGAATATTCTGTCTGGAAAGAAGAGGAGGATGTGAACAAAATTTCTAAAGTCATAAATGGTTCTAGTGTAATTACTAGGAAGAAGAAAAGATCCCCCTTGAAGTGAGAGCCAATCAAGTCTAGGACAAGAGAAAGGTAGTAAGTCAGTGGTACTACTCAAAGTGGCAAGTAAGCAGTGGACTCTTGCCAAAAGTGTCAGATGGAAAAATAGATTTTTTTTTAAGGTTTTAGAAAACTGCATGGTAATAGATTGCCTGGAACTCTTAGTCATTCTTGTTGATGACGAGGGGTCCAATCCTGCTTCCGGTGCTAGTGTCCATGAAAATATTTAGGTCGGAAATGGGTGGAAGGAGGACATTCTGGGATTCCTTCATCTCTCTTCAAACCAGAGTCTCTCTACTACTTATCTTTTGTAATTTCAAGAGATTACTCTTGAAAATACTTTTTTTGTTGTTGTTATTTAAAAAAAAAAAAGTCTACAAGCCATTGCATTAGTTGTTTGATTTCAGTGTTTGAGATGAGCCCTGGGTTGAATGGACCATGGGTCTAACCCATGGTGATAGATTTGACCCATGCACCAAGGCCCCACTATTGCTTCTCTCACTTCCTTAGCACAGGCTGGTACCTACTGGGCTCCTAGTCCATTTCTGACCCTGTCCATGGAGGAGGACAGGGAAGAGAGCGCAAGTACAGAAGCAAGAACCATTTTCTGATCATGAGGGAACAATCCCAGCCATTTGTCAGACCTCCTGGCTCCACCCCACTGTGCCCCAGGCAAGGTCTGAGCTCCTCTGCAGCCACAAGGCCTCCAGGAGCCTTGCCCGGTGAGTGCCCCAGGATGAGTCAGGGAGCCTTGGCTTCTGCCTCACTCAGATTCACGCCTCCTCTGAGCTCCTTATTTAATGCCTTCTCCTGCCTGGCCTTCTCCCTGGGCTCTGAGTCAGAAGACAGGGTTGAAATCTCTGCTTGGCCGTCTTGCAGCTGGAAGATTTTACAATACTCTGAACTTCTCTCCAAGCCTCAGTCACATGTATGTTTCTGTAACAAGGTCCTGTGGGGCGGTTGTGAGGACTGGCTGAGATAATGCAAGTGACACACTTAGCAGAGTGCCTACAGTGAGGGAAACCCTCAGCCGGCCTCAGTGGTCATGGTTGCTGTGGATAAGTCATTTTTATGCCTCCCTTCATCGTTGCTAATATCCTGGTCCCAGACCCATGACTTGGAAGGAACTTTTGATTTCTGCCATGATACCTGATTGTGAACTGCTAATTCCTCATGAAGACATCTTTCTCTTTCTTTCCAGTCCCATGGCTTGCCTGATCAGTACAGACTTTTCTGTTTTCTATCATACTTGGGTTGACATAATAAAGGAAAATACACAATACATGGGACTACACAATAATCACCCCCTTTTTTTTCTTAAGATTTTATTTATTTATTTGACAGAGAGAGAGACAGCAAGAGAAGGAACACAGCAGGGGCGGGGTGGGAGAAGGAGAAGCAGACTCCCTGCTGAGCAGGGAGCTCGATGTGGGGCTCCATCCCAGGACCCTGGGATCATGACCTGAGCCAAAGGCAGATTGAGCCACCTGTAGCAACCCTCTTTGTACTATTATTGCATTTAGAGAAGTATACTGTATCTCCAAAAGCACTCATACACTACTTCATATTTGATAGTCTTCCTTTTTTGAAATTGAATTCTTCATAGTGCCAAAGCTGGGGAGAAGGTTACAAATCAAGACATTACATTGAAATGATTTTGATATACTTGCAGGTTTCCCTTTGAAGCTGGTAGCAGGAAGAGAAAGTGACAGTTTAACTTCTACTTCTCTGTCGCTATCCTATAATGGCTACTAAAACACGAGAGAGAACTAGTTTAGGTGTTAGTGAAAAGAATTTTTTATCTTTGACCTTATTCTTGTTTCAAAAAGTTCCAAATTTATCCCAACAAATAGCTGCTAAGATGATTGTCAAAATCATTGCATTCCCAAAAGCCGAAATACCTGAGATAAGGAGAAAATATAGACCCAAATTTTAAAAATAAAATAGTGAAACTGTTTTAATGAACAGAGAATGGTTTTGTGCTTATAGGAGAGACATTTTAAATGAAATCATTTTGCCTCTGTAACCAGGAAGTCCTGCCATCTTAAGGGCATATTAGTTATGTCTCTTCATGCCAAAAATCACAAGCCTTTCATTCTTGTTCTCATGATCTACTGCAGTCTCTATTCAGAAAGTTGTGGGATGGATTTTTTTTTTCCAGGCTCCTTTGATGTTCCTCAAATGGAGACACTTTAAGTTGTAAGTTTGGAGTATGTTTTTAGGCTAGAGCAGAGCTGTGGTCCAGGGGAATGTTTCACATGCGTTTTGATGTTAGATAGAATCCTTTGACAAATCCTGTTTGCCTCTCAAAAATTCTGTATGAATTATAGAGCCTTTTTAAGATTTGTCCAGGAAATAACCAACCATGTAGAAAAAAGTTTTATGCACAAATATGTATATCACCACAGGCTGAAAACCTGGAAACAGCTGCAATTTACACTACTAAGAGAAGGGTTAATTACGGTGCAATTGGATCATGGCGAGCAGCTTCCCATAACAGTGGAAGCAGTGTCTTTTAGTAATGTGGAGAAAACATGGTTGTCATGTTCTACAGAAAACACAGTTAGGAATGGTATATAACACACATAGCTATTACAGGTAAAAACATAAGGAAAGTGGTAGTACAGGCAGTCTTTGGCTTTTCTTAATTTTCTAATTTTTCTGTAATAAGGGGGAAATGGAGGGGAAAGGTTTTTGTGGGAGGGGCCAAAAACAGGAGCATTATCCTTCTTTGCTGGTGATTTTCAGTTTGACTTGTTTTGTAGTGCTGTAGAAGTTTTCTTTGATTTTTCTAAAACGGTTTCTCAACCTCAGCTGGTTTTGGGGACTGGATGATTCTTACTTGTGGGAGTTGTTCCATACCTACTAGCATATTTAGCAGCACCATAGGCCTCTACCCATGAGATGCCCGTAGCACGTCTTCAATTGTGATGACCCAGAATGTCTCCACATATTGCCCAAACGTCCCCTGAGGGGCAAAATGGCTGAGAACCACTGTTCTAGAATCATGTGCTGATACTTTACCAAATGTCCACTCAAATGTCCTGTGAAGTACAGGAGGGACCAAAGAGATGGTAAAGCAGGAAGGAGAATGTCTGGATCAGGGGGTTTTGGTGAGAGACTTAAGCCTAGAGCTAGTAAGACCTGAGGTCATTGTAGTGAAGAAGAAGGGACAGAGAGAGGGAGGAGTCCTGGGGACCCTTCCAAAGGGAGGCAGGTGCTGGATGCATCCAGAAAGGCTGCCTTGGTGTTCATAGCATGTGGTTTTCACAAAGAGGCCATGGTGGCCAGCAGTCCAGGAGCCACCTGACTCCAGGAGATGCACCAAGAGGTAGCAGTATCTGTTCAGTTGTGCACAGCATGGAGAAAGCTAGGAATTCACTCATCCACGAAACATTTGTTGCCAGAGAGGTATTCGGTACCAGAAAAGTATGGCAGTCGGTAGCAGAACTCCAGGGTGGGGTTCAAGGAGAGGTCTTTGGCCTCTTGCAGGCAGGGGTGGAGTGAGGAAGGAGTCTGCCAAGCAGCAAGGCTCAGAAGAACGAGATATGAGCAGTCCTGGTCATCAGAAGGAGGTAGACGCCTGACTTTCCGGGCTGAGATGGGAATGAAAGCAGAAACACACTTGACCAGACACCGTGGAGCCTGCACCATCTCAGCTCCTTAAATTCCTCCTGACTCAGAGCAGGATTGTCCACAGAACCTGGAGCAGCACACAGCTGGCAGATGGAGGGAACAGAGACTCGGAGGAAGAGATGGCGGGGCGGGCAAGAGTAAGGACACCACCCAGGTAGCAGTGAGAGGGAGCAGGGTCTCCAGTCTAGTTTGAGAAAGTTGTGATGGGTGCTGTGAGGGGAGGAAGAGACAGAGCCACCTTTCCCATGGGAAAGATGGAAGAATGTGCGCTTTTTGAGTTTTGCTGTGCAGTGCTAAATTACCTTCCAAAATGAGGGGATAATGATCAATGGGGAAAATATGACTTTAACATTTTATAGTGCTTGAATAATAAATTCATTATCTTAAATGTTGATAGAGGTTTATGGCTGTTGCAGCTTTGTTTTTGTGACCTGTTTTTGATCATATCTCTGATTTATATGACGTCTAGTCAGGAACACTATCCCAAATCATAAAAGTTTTCCTACGGGAAAACATAACTTACTTTATGACAGTCTGCTTTACAGCATGCTTTCCAGAAATAATGTGGCAAAAAATAAAGATTGTCTGTAAGGTTGGTGTTGTTTTATCTGTTTGTGAATTTTCATGCTTTCGTCTTCTTCAATGGCTAATTTATTTTCCATCCTCTTAGAAATGTATGTTTGATGAAGCTTGAAATGTTCTTTTTAAAAAGTGTGTAGAGTACAAGGAAGATAAATTGGTGGATTAGTAAGAAGGTGGTTCAGAATGTGTGTTATATGTATCTTCTCTTTCATGAAATAAATGCATTCAGTTAGTTTGAGTGATACAAACTTTCCATTTGATAGCTCAGAAACAGTAAAATATCAGCAGTTTTGTACGATTCAATCTAATAGTTATGTTGGCTATGAAGAAAATTTTTGTGAAATGAATATTCTGGTTTTCATTGCTTTCTTAAAAATTTAGAGATTCATTTTCCTGAAGACAGAGTTGCATGCAAACTTTGGCTGCGTATCATTCTGGGCATGGCTGGAATTCAACAAATTATTCTTGCTTAGGCTAGTTGTTTCCATTGGAATAAGAATTCTCAATCCTGGCTGTTCATAGAGTCATATTTGAAATTGGGCAAGGTTGAAAAGATACGGATGGTCCCCACTGCAGGATAATAAGTCAGAACTTTGAGGGGAAGGATGGCAAGGGGCAGGCTCATGCCTCGGGACCTTTTGTCCCCTAGGTGACACTAAGATATAGCCAACTTTGAGAACCATTGCACTAAAATTTCACTTTGAGGAATCTTAGCAAAGCTTTTTTTTTTTTTAATGCCCTAGAAAACAAAAACACAGAAACTCTGCTCCTGATCTATTTTCAGAACTTACTTTGGACCAAGTTCCCAGGATGAAAGGTGGAAAAATTTATCTTGAACTCAACTAAACCCATCTTTTAGTTTTCATTCAATAGCACATTTATTGGGTGGCAACTATGTGCCTGGACCTATGGAGCTGGGTATTTGGGGGATATAGATTAATGATGAGTAAAAGGAGAAGAGTTTGGCCTTCGACAAAGCCAGGGGATCATAGGAAATGTTTAGGAAAGACAAAACTATAGAGATCGGAAGTAGATTAGTAGTGACTTGGTCTGGGGCAGTTGGGGGGAAAATGGGGAATAACTGCTAATGTGTATGGGACTCCTTTTTTGGGTAATGAAAGTGATGTAAAATTGATTGTGGTGATGATTGCACAACTTAGTGAATATTCCAGAACCATTGACTGTATGCTTCAAATGGATGAATTGTGTTGGTTGTGAATTATATCTCAATAAAACTGTTTCTTTTAAAAAAAAAAAAAAGCCACACCTATCCTTCACTGGGAGTACTTCACACTGAATCATTGAGTTGGGAACAGCAGAGGAGAAACTCAGTGCCAAATCCTCATTCCTTTCAAAATTGACAGATCTTAAAATGGAGACACTAACTGAGAGCAAAATGGAGTAAACCCTGCTTGGCGGCATTGAGTTATTTACCTGTAATCCAGATAACATGTGAATGATCAGAGGGGGAGATGGGCCAGGAGTCATGCTGAGGTCCTGGGACAGCCAACGGGTAAGAAGAAAACAGAAAGTTTCACAGAACTGACTGAGTCTCGGGCACTGCTCAAGGTGCTTTACTTTTATTCATTCACATAACTACCACACACTTATTGCCATTTTCCTTAGTGAAACTGAGGCACAGAGAAGGTAACTGTCCCAAGGCCATGCAGCCAGCCAAGTAGTGACATTAAGACTGCCTCAAGGAGCAGATAGGATTCTGGTAGGTGACAGTAACACAGGAGGGCTTGGGTGTGCTGAGAGGAGAGGAACCGTGGAAAGCAACTTGGTTTGGCAAGAGCAGTGGGTCCCTGTAAGGCTGGAACTGAGGATGAGGCCAGAAGGATGGACAGATGATGGAGGCACTGTCATGACTGTACCTCAAGATGCCCTGGGGTGGGCCCCGTTGAAGAGCATTGAGTCAGAGCAAGGCTTAGGAAGGCCGTGTCTTCTCAATGCTTGGGTGTGTGTGTCTGTGTGATGTGTGCATCTCTGGGTCTGTTTAAAAGCAGCTGTGAGTGTATCATCTGAAGTACCATCTAGTCCCCCGCATCTCACTTGGTGTGAGGGTCGACACAGCACAGGACCTGCCATCCCACCTGGCCCTATGGCCTGGCCTCTGGTGGGAGTGGCCACCAAGAGAGAAGTCACCAACAGCCTGGGGGAACCACAGAGCCTCCATAAGACCTGACTTAGAACCTTAAATTCTTTGCTATGATAGCAAAGTCTCATTCCGGGGGCCCTCCCCAAGCCCAGAATGCTCAGAACATTTGGCATCAAGCCTCCTGAACTGAAAGCGAAACTCTCCAAAGGAGAAGCAAAAAACACTTCTCCTTTGACCCCCTCACTCTCTTCAAAATAGGAGCAAGTTGCGTTTCCCACCCTTTTCCTCCTCCCCACTGGGATGCATACAGATGGAATGTAATGCAGCTAACAGGCAGAGGAGGAAAGGACAGCCAGCATCTTAGGCTGACAGTCTGATCTCCAACCCAAACCTGCATTCAGAGCCAGCAACTTTTCATCCCCATGAACTCATCCCTCTCTACCTTCCCAACCCAGTGTTGTCCATCTCAGGGCTTCGTTCATTCGGGGAAGATTTTTCCTTCATATTGCTGACTGTTCTGACTTCCTCTCCTGCTTGGATTTTTTATTACAAGCCTCATAGCACCTTGTACCCTACAGGTAGCTTTGCTTCGTATTACAATCTCCACATTGCCCCGATAATCAGGGGCTCACAGGATAGCTGCTCTTTCCTTATTTCTTCATCCACTGGCCTTACAATAGGTTCATCTATTACACCCTGTCTCATGCCCTTACATGATTTGGGGCTGTGGTAGCTATTCACTTCCCCGTGAAGTCAGCCTGTTCCCACCTGCCTGAACCTCTCTCTTCTCACTTATTATCTCCTGTCTTATCCTATTCGTTAACTTTCCCTGTTACCTGCCCTGCCTTGCAGCTCCCCCGGCCATGTAAGAGACACTCAATGAAGCAGAGGTGAGTCAATGATTAATCGATGAGCACTTCATAGATTAGGGGTGGAGGGTGATAATTGTTCTGATGTCCCAAACCAGGCAAACAGCAGGTGCCTCCAGAGGACACTTATCTCAGACTGACTTCTGCTCTTCCTGCCCCCACCTCCCTCTTTCCACTCCGAGCTTCAGAACTGTATCTTCCTAGGGTTCTCTCCTTGCCAGATTCCTCCCCCTTCTTCACTGCTCACAATGTGGATCTTGTTTATCCTCACATTCGCTATACATACACCTCTTGGCTTTGCTTATTTTTTGTGTCTTGTGTCTGAAAATAATACTAGATATGCGTTGTTAAAAAAAATTCTTTGTGAGTGGCCTTTGATTGATTTCAGAAATGGGGAAAGGATTTGTGGCCTTGATAGGAAAAGGTTGCCCAGTCTGTCCTTAAATATTCTTAGGAATGATGTGTGCAGGGCAAAATGTAGAAGAGGTAATGAGGAAACCTGTTGGAAGGAGCTGATGGAAACCAGAATTAGCCCAGCTGAGGATAGCCATGCCCTCGTTCCCGACACAGAATATGTCTTACTTCCTGCTTTCTCCATGGCTGAAAGGTGAAGAGTGGAAGAGGACCAATTTGGGAGGAGGGTATCAAAAGAAAAGAAGAAACTCCTCATATCATCCCTGTACCCCCTGACTTCCTAGAGCCTGTTTTCCAGAGCCTGTTTCTTCCCCATTCCCAAAGCCCCTACCTCCTATTTTGTAGTACATCATGGTCACTATGGGATCACAAATTGGCGAGAGTTGAGAGGGTTATGGGTGGTCTGTTCATCAGTGTGGCCCCATGCCAGGACCCCCTGTGTGCACCTTCTCCATCCATGATAAACACAGATAGCACCCCCTTCCTCTTTCCTTCACCCACAGGGAGCAAGTGGCTAAGCATCATTGGGGTTCCCTTTTTTTTTTTTTTTGTGATGAGGGCCCAAGATTTTTTTTCATTAACATATAATGTATTGTTTGTCTCAGGGGTAGAGGTCTGTGAATCATCAGTCTTACACAATTCATAGCACTCACCATAGCACATACCCTCCACAGTGTCCATCATCCAGCCAACCTATCCCTCCCCTCCCACTCCCCAGCAACCGTCAGTTTGTTTCCTGAGTTTAAGAGTCTCTTATAGTTTGTCTCCCTCTCTGGTTTTATCTTGTGTTATTTTTCCCTCCCTTTCCTTATGATCCTTTGTCTTCTCAAATTCCTCATATCAGTGAGATCGTATGATAATTGTCTTTCTCTGATTGACTTATTTCACTAAGCAGAATACCCTCTGGTTCCATCCATGTCTCTGCAAATGGCAAGATTTCAATTTTTTGATGGCTGCATAGTATTCCATTGTGTGTGTGTATATATGTATATACACACACATATATATGTGTATATGTGTGTGTATATATATATTACATCTTCTTTATCCATTCATCTGTTGATGGACATCTTTCCCTAGTTTGGCTGTTGTGGACATTGCTGCTATAAGCATTGGAAATGCATGGAGGGCACAAGATTTTCAGAAAAAAGAACACAGGGAATGAGCTTCCCAGTGACAAAAGATAGCCTGATTTTGGGTCCACAGATGAAAGAACCCTCCAGCTGAACCCTCATTTGTTCCCCAAAAAGCATCCATTGATGTCCAAAGAAACCACAGAAATGACTGGGATTTATACTGAGGTATGGCCCCATCAGAAGGCCCCTTCTTCCAGCTCAGCACTGCATTCACTAAGTCGTCTTTAGCTCCTACCTGCTCTGCTGGAAGTGAGCCTCAGCTGCCCTACTCTCCCTCTAGCCTACCTGGCCATGATGCTGGCTGCATCATCTTTGTCCCCTGCCTTTGGCATTACTGGTAATGTCCAGTAAATACAGTTGTCGAGAGCTAACTGAAATCAATTCAGGGACTATATTATGAGTTCCAATTGTATACAGTACAGCATACCATGGATCACCGGATCATGAAGAGTGCAAAGAAGAGAAAAGTCCTGGAGATGCCCAACAGTGATTGGTCCCAGTGGGGCTGGTCATGGCTCTAGTCATTGGATACACTGTTGTTAACATTGCCTTTAATTATATGTAGTCACATCTGCATAGTATCCATTATAAGCTCTTAGAAAACAATGGCTGCATCCAGTTGTTTAGGGTCCCCACAAAGTGAAGGACAAAGGTATTTTAGATTGTTGCAAGAAACCCAGAGAATCTGGAGACAGGGAGAGTCTACTTTTTACACAATGGTGCTTCATACCGTTATTCTGTATATAATCTTTTTACGAAAACACTGTCGCCTGTTTCTGTCAACAAAAGACCTCTTTGTTTTGATAGCCAAGAAAAACCTTAAGCTCAGTAGAGACAACAGAACAGGCTTTTTAAATGACAAAATGTTAAGGGCCAAAATGCCTTATTTTTGGAATGTAAATTAGAAGCTTTTATTTTTTTTTAATATGATTGTAGGCCTTGGTTTTGATGAATTTTAGGTGTTGTTTTGTTTGGTTTTAATAATATCCATGCAGTTCTTTGGAATGCACCTCTTGCGGACTCTTTCTTTTGTATCTGACTATAGGGTAAGCACAGATGAGGTGGACAGTAATAGCTTTTCCACACCTCTGAGCATGTTGTCGTTGACCTTCAGTGTTTGCATATGATCCTATCCCTGAGCATTTACACTTATGCACACACTTTAGCTGAGAACCTCTCTAATGGGACAGACACTCTCTATCTGGGGTTAGAGAGTCTCTGACTCTTCTTCATAAACTTGCGTACAATTCTAATGCCATTACCAGATTATTGTTTTGTTGTCCCCATTATTTTAGAAACTTCTTAAAGGCTTACATTTCCACTGCTATATTCCAAAGGTAGAGAGGAAGGCTATGTCTCCTGCAGTCTTTCCCATCTTTTTCTGGCTCTATATGTCCACCTAGATAAGAAGAGTTCTCAATCGCTGACTACTCTGTCATTGTTACACTGCAGGTGTGAATGAAGTCAGTGGTCTTTCTCCTGTTCAGGCTGGTAAGTGGTGTTGGGCATTTGTCCATTCCCATAGGTTTTTTTTTTTAA
>PISX010011134.1:0-67010 GCA_004024625.1 Mellivora capensis
GGAACATTCTCCAGAATAGATCACAGCCTGGGTCATAAATCAGGTCTCAACCAGTATCAAAAGATTGGGATCATTCCCTGCATATTTTCAGACCACAATGCTCTGAAGCTAGAACTCAATCACAAGAAGAAATTTGGAAAGAACCCAAATACATGGAGACTAAACAGCATCCTTCTAAAGACTGAAGGGTTCAACCAAGAAATTAAAGATGAATTGAAAAAATTCATGGAAACAAATGATAATGAAAACACAACGGCTCAAAATCTGTGGAGAGCGCAAAGGCAGTCCTGAGAGGAAAATATATAGCAGTACAAACCTTTTTCAAGAAACAAGAAAGGTCTCAAATACACAACCTAACCCTACACCTAAAGGACCCGGAGAAAGAACAACAAGGAAAGCCTAAACCCAGCAGGAGAAGAGAAATCATAAAGATCAGAGCAGAAATCAACGAAATAGAAACCAAAAAACAATAGAACAAATCAATGAAACTAGGAGCTGGTTCGTTGAAAGAATTAATAAGATTGATAAACCCCTGGCCAGACTTATCAAAAAGAAAAGAGAAAGGACCCAAATAACTAAAATCATGAATGAAAGAGGAGAAATCACAACCAACACCAAAGAAATACAAACAATTATAAGAACATACTATGAGCAACTCTACGCCAACAAATTTGACAATCTGGAAGAAATAGATGCATTCCTAGAGAGATAAAAGCTACCATAACTGAACCAGGAAGAAATAGAAAACCTGAACAGACCCATAACCAGCAAGGAGATTGAAACAGTCATCAAAAATCTCCAGACAAACAAAAGCCCAGGGCCAGACGGCTTCCCAGGGGAATTCTACCAAACATTTCAAGAAGAATTAATTCCTATTCTCCTGAAACTGTTCCAAAAAATAGAAATGGAAGGAAAACTTCCAAACTCACTTTATGAGGCCAGCATCACCTTGATCCCAAAACCAGACAAGGATCCCATCAAAAAAGAGAATTACAGACCAATTTCCTTGATGAACACAGATGTGAAAATTCTCACCAAAACACTAGCCAATAGGATTCAACAGTACATTAAAAGGATTATTCACCACGACCAAGTGGGATTTATTCCAGGACTGCCAGGCTGGTTCAACATCTGCAAATCAATCATTGTGATACAACACATTAATAAAAGAAAGAACAAGAACCATATGATCCTTTCAATAGATGCTGAAAAAGCATTTGACAAAGGACAGCATTCCTTCCTGATCAAAAGTCTTCAAAGTATAGGGATAGAGGGTACATACCTCAATATTATCAAAGCCATCTTGAAAAATCCACCGCAAATATCATTCTCAATGGAGAAAAACTGAAAGCTTTTCCGCTAAGGTAAGTAACACAGCAGGGATGTCCATTATCACCATTGCTATTAAATATAGTACTAGAAGTCCTAGCCTCAGCAATCAGACAACAAAAAGAAATTAAAGGCATCCAAATCGGCAAAGAAGTCAAACTCTCACTCTTTGCAGATGATATGATACTCTATGTGGAAAACCCAAAAGACTCCACCCCAAAACTGCTAGAACTTGTACAGGAATTCAATAAAGTGTCAGGATATAAAATCAATGCACAGAAATCACTTGCATTTCTCTACACCAACAACAAGACAGAAGAAAGAGAAATTAAGTAGTCAATCCCATTTACAATTGCACCCAAAACTATAAGATACCTAGAAGGCTAAACCTAACCAAAGAGGCTAAGAATCTATACTCAGAAAACTATAAAGTACTCATGAAAGAAACTGAGGAAGACACAAAGAAATGGAAAAATGTTCCATGCTCCTGGATTGGAAGAACAAATACTGTGAAAATGTCTATGCTACCTAAAGCAATCTACACATTTAATGCAATCCCTATAAAAATCCCACCCATTTTTTTTCAAAATTTTATATGGAACCAGAAGAGACCTCAAATAGCCAAAGGAATATTGAAAAAGAAAGCCAAAGTTGGTGGCATTACAATTCTGGACTTCAAGCTCTATTACAAAGCTGTCATCATCAAGACAGTATGGTACTGGCACAAAAACAGACACATAGATCAATGGAACAGAATAGAGAGCCCAGAAATAGACCCTCAACTCTATGGTAACTCATCTTTGAGAAAGCAGGAAAGAATGTCCAATGGAAAAAAGACAGCCTCTTCAATAAATGGTATTGGGAAAATTGGACAGCCACATGCAGAAAAATGAAATTGGACCATTTCCTTACACAACACATGAAAATAGACTCAAAATGGATGAAGGACCTTCATGGGAGAAAGGAATCCATCAAAATCCTTGAGGAAAATACAGGCAGCAACCTCTTCGACCTCAGCTGCAGCAACTTCTTCCTAGGAACATTGCCAAAGGCAAGGGAAGCAAGGGCAAAAATGAACTATTGGGATTTCATCAAGATCAAAAGCTTTTGCAAGTAAAGGAAACAGTTAACAAAACCAAAGACAACTGACAGAATGGGAGAAGATATTTTCAAACAGCATATCAGATAAAAGGCCAGTGTCCAAAATCTATAAAGCACTTAGCAAACTCAACACCCAAAGAACTAATAATCCAATCAAGAAATGGGCAGAGGACACGAACAGACATTTCTGCAAAGAAGACATCCAGATGGCCAACGGACATATGAAAAAGTGCTCCACATCACTCGGCATCAGGGAAATACAAATCAAAACCACAATGAGATACCACCTCACACCAGTCAGATGGCTAAAATTAACAAGTCAGGAAATGACAGATGCTGGTGAGGATGCGGAGAAAGGGGAACCCTCCTACACTGTTGGTGGGAATGCAAGTTGGTGCAACCACTCTGGAAAACAGCATGGAGGTTCCTCAAAAAGTTGAAAATAGAACTACCCTATGACCCAGCAATTGCACTACTAGGTATTTACCCTAAAGATACAAACGTAGTGATCCAAAGAGGCACGTGCACCCTAATGTTTATAGCAGCAATGTCTACAATAGCCAAACTATGGAAAGAACCTAGATGTCCATCAACAGATGAATGGATAAAGAAGATGTGGTATATATATATATATATATATATATATATATATATATATATATACATACACACACACAGACATACATACAATGGAATACTATGCACCCATCAAAAGAAATGAAATCTTGCCATTTGCAACGATGTGGATGGAACTAGAGGGTATCATACTTAGTGAAATAAGTCAATCAGGGAAAGACAACTATTATATGATCTTCCTGATATGAGGAAGTGGAGATGCAACATGGTGGGTTTGGGGGGTAGGAAAAGAATAAATGAAACAAGATGGGATCAGAAGGGAGACAAACCATAAGTGACTCTTAATCTCACAAAACAAACTGAGGGTTGCTGGTGGGGGAGGGAGAGGGGTAGTTGGGTAATGGACATTGGGGAGGGTATGTGCTATGGTTAGTGCTGTGAAGTATATAAACCTGGCGATTCATAGACCTGTGCCCTGGGGAAAAAAATACATTATATGTTTATTAAAAAATAAAAATTTAAAAAAACATCATATTATAATTTTTATGGTCTCATGAAATAATCAAGTACCTAGTTTACAAGTCGTAGTGTTCTAAGAAGTATATCTGAGATTTAAGTCTTTCCAAGTACTCCAGTCTGTTCATTCTGTCTAAATCACTTTCTTGCTTAGAACTGGAGGTCAGTAAAAACATCAAGGGCATTGGACCAAATGTGAATCTGAATCTCTACAATGTCACTTTTTTTAGCCATAGCTCACCAACATTTGCTTATATCTTGGGGAGGAAATGAGTCCCGAAAATTCCAAAAATGAAAACACTGAGAGTTCTCCTATAAAACAATCTGCCAACAATAACACTGTCTAGTAATGATATAGTAATATGGGAATGACTAATAACTGACATTTGACAGGTTATTCAACTTCTCTGACTTCAATATGGAAATAGTTAAACTTTTGCAGGGTAACTGTGAAGATTAAATTATTCAATAAATATGACACTATGAATATTATTACGTAATAGTTTGAACATTTGATCCCTATTTTCATACATGGCCAAACCCATTTCCCTTAAACCGTATGTTCTCTATTTTTTTTTCTTGTTGGTAACCTAACCATGATTTCTCTAATTTACATATATTTTGAGTTTTTCATTCCAGACTATAATCATTCCAATGTTACTGCATTTGTAACTAATCTTAAAATGCTTGTCTTTGAAATCTATTTGTGTGAATGAAGTCAGACCATGTGTGTCTTAGGATCAGTAAAAACATATGTCTTAACATCATTCATGAAGAAAACAAGTAATTAATACAATACTTATGAAGAATGCATGAAGTATTACTGATGATTTTCCTTGTCTGCACAACACCAAATGAAGAAAAAAAATATATTTTTATTATGTGGCTGAAAGTAAGACAAGGAAAGGAAACACTTGACAATTGATCTTCAAGAGAAAGAACCCTTCACAAAGTCACAGAGCAGTAGATTCATTAACTCCCAATATAATGAAACTATATTAGTTATATACAAATAGATAAACATCTATGAGGTAAGTGGTATAACAGAAACATGAAAAAAAAAGAAATATAAAGATGATAGGAAATGGCAAAATAAAAGAGAGAAATTGTGCAGAAATTAAATTAAATTGAATGTAGTCTTCCAGGCTACCATATAGTAATTTTATAGCCTCTAAAAGCTACATCCTCCTATCCGCCTGTCTATATTCCATATTTACATATGTGTGTGGGTGTGTATTTACACACACACAATAGATAACAAAAATATTGCTGATTTCAGTCATTTGGGAAGTGTTACATTTTTTATTTAAGATAAAACCTGAAAGGAATGTGGCAGGCTTGAAAGCATTCTTGAGTATATTATTTGCTATTTAGTGTACCCTTGTGTTCACATGGCTACTAAAGCTTATGATGCAGTTTCTCAATGGAGAGTGTTATTAGAGAATGAAGTGTAGGGAACAAAAACAAGAAGTCATTTATATAAAGTACTTTCTTGAAAGCTTTGTCCTTTTGCAATTTCATAGTTATGGTGAGAGAAGGAGGGCTCTTGTCTGTTCAAAGAGATTCTTTGGCTACATGATGTACCTACAGATTTTCCCCTTCAAGCCCTTTCCGATTCTGACCTTAGTCTGAGAGAGCATTTTGGATCAGCTCCATTTAAAATGGGATCTGCTTACACTTCCTTGTTTTAATCAGCCTTAGAGTGGAATTGGAATGAAATGTATAATCATTTGATGGTGCCAGTGTTTGGCAGTCTGTCCCACCAGCTTGAGTTCATCTAAGAGATGATTTTGTAGTAAAAAGGTTGCTCTGTTTACTAAGCAAACAGAAGGAGGAAAGTAGTTTTTCTGAGAATTGTAGTTGTGTTTTCTTCATAAGAGTTCACATATTGGAAAGAATCACTGACTGAACTCTCCACAGCAATGTTCCAAGATTCATTTTTAATAAAGTTGTTTATTTCAAGAGTATAAGCTCCACTTTTGAGCAAAATGCAGAAACCAGCACAGGAGGTTAAAAAAGCTGTTCTGTTGTAATAGTGTAATTTGTTTCTTGGCCATTAAATGAGAATGCTGGGATTTTAATTCCACTATTTGGTTTCCAGCATCTACTATAATTAATTTTCTCTTATTTTGTTGCTATAGAATCAAATGGAAACTAATGATGTGGAACCCAACGTTGTCAAGGCAGTGATGAGCTTCATCTACGAGGTGGGGAAGCTCCTCCATCTGACAAAATGGCAGATGACTTGAGTGGTTTCTAACAATGCTGGGGTCCTGTGCCTTGTAGCAATGTTCTGCTCGAATTAGACCACCTAGGGACTGCAGTTCCAAATCAAAGCTGTTTTAAATCTTTCACTTGCTTGCTTCTGTACTCCTTTGTCAGCTTCATAACATATCAACTTCTTTTACATGAACTTCCTTTATCTGACTTTTTAAAAAAATTATAAATTGTTGGCACTCTAATAAATGTTTCAATATTTCCTGATGCCACCACATTGAAAGTTAACAAAGTGTTTTTAAAATCACTATAAAGTGAATTTTATAGTGGCTGTACTCTAATTGATGAAAGATTAGAAACATTTTTAAAATGAATCTAAGATATTTAACAAGGCATTTAATTTCTTAGAAGGCATAGAAAGCATTAAACCAAAATACTTCTGTTGAGTCATTATTTATTGCAAGAAATTGATTAGGTGGAAATGAAAACAATTCAGAATGTGACTATGTCATCTTAGAGCTTGTGAAAATCAGAGAAGGGAACTTTAGGCACTGGTGAATTAAGATATTTTCCCAAAGCTACCCATCATTGATAGTCATGACAATATTTAATTCAAACTTACAAAGAAAAAATATGGCCCAATAAGAAGAGGATGTCAAGGTTTAACAATCTTTTTTGATCAGCAGAAATTATAATGTGATATTAGGCAAGGTAACCCTATGGAAATTATATTTGAACTAAAATATGAAAGATGAGTAAACATTAGATGTGGTATGATGAGGGAAAAAGAGGAGAGAGAGGTGTTCCAAAAAGAAAGTCTTGAAAGGAAAAAGGGTCTAAAATAAGAAGCCAAAGGCCAAATAAGGAATGCAGAAAAAAAAATCCAATAGTTATAGTTGGTTAGGAAAAAGAATTTAGAAATAGAAGTGAACATTGGGCGCCTGGGTGGCTCAGTGGGTTGGACCTCTGCCTTCAGCTCGGGTAATGGTCCCAGGGTCCTGGGATCGAGTCCTGCATCGGGCTCTCTGTGCAGCAGGGAGCCTGCTTCTCCCCCCACCCACGCATGCCTCTCTGCCTATTTGTGATCTCTGTCTGTCAAATAAATAAATAAAATCTTAAAAAAAAAAAAAAGAAATAGATGTGAACAGAAATTTGGAAGAAAACCATAGCCTTGTCTGATAAGAAAGAAAACAGTGACAGTATTATAAGGATGGGGTGTTAAATTACACCATATAATGCTCAAAGAGTAAATAAATTGAGAGCATGATTTTGGTAACATAATAGCCACTAAAAATTTTAGGGAGTTATAAAGAGTGGAGAGTATGGAATCCAGATTGGAATCATCAGGGTAAAAATTAGAGATAATGAAATTTTAGAAGTGACCAAAGACAAGTAGCTAACTAACTAGTTGATTGTTTTAATAAGATATATCAGGGCACTTTTAACCTGCTAATAGGGAAAGGCCAGTGGAAAGAGGAAGTTGAAAATAAAAGAGGGGGAATTTAATCAATAGCACTGAGTTTTTAAAAAGTGGAAAGAAATACCACTTGGGGTTTAGATGAACAGATTATTTGTAGAGAGAAGAAACGTATCTTTTATTTTCATTATAAAAATATAAGAGAAAAAGGTTGGTGATAGATCTACATAGGTGTGCCCATTTGTTCCTTTTCTTATTTCTTTTTCTGATTTTTTTTGAAGCATGAGTAAAGATAATCTGCTAAAATAACTTAGGGCCTTGAATTTAGAGAAGCATATTAATATTTGAAATATGTTTGATGGGGTTGACAATCTAAAGACAGATAAACATCATCAATAGGGAAAATATTAAAGTCAGTGCTATGGATGAATTGTGTGTCCTGCCCCTCCCCAAAAGATACACAGTAGTCATCCTCAGTTCTTCAGAATGCAACCTTATTTGGAGATTGGGTCTTCACAGAGGAAATCATATAAAATGAAATCATAAGATTAGGCTCTAGCCTCATATGACACTCGTCCTTATAAACAGGAAACCCTGGACAAAGACACACACACACACACACACACACACAGGGAATATGGTGTGAACAGATACCAGGAAAAGATGGCCATCTACAAGCCAAGGAGAAAGGCCTGGAACTGATCCTCACTCCACAGCTCTGAAAAGGAACTAATCCTGGCAACACCCTGATTTTGGATTTCTAGATTCCAAGATGGTGAGACAATGAACTTCTGTTATTTAAGCCACCCAGTTTGTGGTACTTTGTAAGGCAGCCCTAACAAATTAATACAGTTTCTGTGCATGAATTTATTGTTACCAACTTTCCAATGGTGAATTTTAGGAGGTGCACGTTTTACATTCCTCCGGAGTGTGGGTGTTGCTAGTAGGTTGTAGCAAATTGACAAAAGGATAAGAACACTTTGAGAGTACTGTTAACAGTGAATTATAGGTCTGACGAGTCATGCACCTAAACTAAAAAGGAAGAGAAAGAGACCCGAGTCCTTGAAATATATGGAGACAGCAAGTGCTAATGAGGTCAAAAGAACCATCGTACAAAGAGATTATGATTATACGTCATAGCCAACTGTGAATATAAAAATCGGAGCAAAAAAGAATAAAATCTCAAAGGTCAAAGCATATATAAAGAAAGGAAAACATGGAAAAACTCTGAATCTGATTCAAGTCACCTTCCCTTTAAAGCCATCCTAAGTCCCTTAGCAGAGTCAGTGATTGCTTCCTATATATGGAAATTTCATTCATTTCTTTTTAATTGAAATTCATTCAAATTTTGTTCATTTCTTTTTAATTGAATTTCTCAACTTGTGTATTTACTGCAGATAATGCTCTGTGATGCCACAGTTAAGCATAAAGATTTTCTGCCCTATAATATTCAGTGCTTAATGTTTACCATACATTGTTGAATGAATTCGTGACATGATAAAAGACTTCTTAAAAGTGATATCTGGAACACAAACAAAAAAGAAGATAATGGAAAGTTCAGGTCTGCTATTCAGAGCTCATGCTGTAAGGTTAGTAGATAATAGAAAGTAGAATTACTGAACCCCTATTTTGCTTCTGTCTTTTCTGTCAAGGGGAATGAGCATCAGGCTGAAAGTGCAGACCTAACTTTTCAAAGAGGGAATTGAAGTCTGTGATAAGTGAGGAGATAGTAAGAGGCCAGGTAACTGCTCTAAATAAGTTTGTCTCTTGGCCCAAATGAGTACTTACTACCCAGAGTACTGAGAAAACTCAAGTTAAGATTATTAAAGTGTTCTTTATGATATTTGAAGAATTACAGGGAAAGGGATAGTTGCTGGAAAACTGGAGATAGATAAATGCTCCAGTTTTAAGAAAAACATCAAGGGAACTACAGATTTAAATGACAGAAATCAATGTCAGTGAGTATTGATAGCCAGGATGATAAAAGCATAGTTTTAGAATAGGATAGAAGGAAAAGCAGCCATCATAAGTACTTGAAAAATAAAACATTCTGTCAGATTAACTTCTAAACCAAATAATCTAATATCAGAGTTATGTAATGAATCACCATGCTTTGGATTCACCGATTCATTTATGCATCCGTTCACTATTTTTTTCACATTCTAAATTTATACCATATGCCAGCTACTATCTAAAAGACATATTTGGCCATGCACATATATTTTACTATATTTCAGCATATTCTCTGACAAATTTCTCATAATATTCTTTCAGAGGAGAAGCAGAAATGTGCTATAAAGAATGGTGTAGTGGTATTTGGATGACACATGAAGTTAAGAGCCAGGCTCTTGATTTCAGAGCTGGGGTCATGATCTCAGGATCCTGAGATCAAGCTCCACATGGGGCTCTAGGCAGGGTGTGGAGCTTGATTAAGATTGCCTTTCTCCCTCTGCCACCCCCCACCAAAATAACGCATGCATGTGCTCTCTCTCTCTTAAAAAAAAAAAGTGTAATTAGAAGTATTAGAAATGGTCATGTCAATGTAGCTAAAATCAAATACTAACTTTGGAACCTAGCTTCTGAGAGTTGATTTCTTGTTGTACCATTTCCTAAATATATGATCTCAGCCAAAGTAACTCACCTTCCTATGCCTCAGCTTCCTCATTTATAAAAAGAAGATTCCAATAATATTAATCGGGGGAGGGGGGGGTCCTTGTAAGAATTTACAATACATCTCAGGAACTTAGTATAAGATTTGGCACATCACAATCATTCAAAATGCTATCATGTCTTCTTATTAATTATTTATAGCTAATATTTAATAATTATTAAATTATTAAATTAATTAATGTACCACTTTCAACTTAAAAGGACTGCAACCCTGGTCTCTTCCTAATATATATATTATATATATATATCTCTTCCAAACACACACATATTCAATGACTTGGCAGATGTTAACAACTTGACCAAATTTAGGAATAGCATGAAAGTAGGAGGTTAAGAAGTGATGAAAGTGGATGAAATTATTTTTGTAACCAGGAACAATAAAAGAAATATATTTTTTAAGGATTTTATTTATTTAATTATTTGAGAGAGAGAAAGAGAGCATGGGGTGAGGTGCAGAGGAAGAGGGACAAGCAGACTTTGAGCTGAGTGCAGAGTCCAACGTGGGGCTTGACTCCACGACCCTGACATTAGACCTGAGCCAAAATAAGAGTCAGACACTTAACCTACTACACCACCTAGGCATCCAATAAAAGGAATCTTCTAAGGTAAAATGTGTGGGTATAGACGACAGTTACCATTTTAAGGCCACAAAATAGCACCCTGCACATGTGATAAGGAATCTGATAGTTTAGCAAGCCAGCTGGCCTTAATAGGACCAATGAGATCCAGTGTTCCATGAGGTTATTCATTTACCTACAACTTTAATTTATTGATACAAAACACTGAGGAGTGTTTTCCCATGATTCAGTTAAGTGTAGTTTTCACATGACAACTTCAGCCAGTGAATATATGAACATGCAAGCATCCAGTGCCCAACTTGAAAAGCATGCCTGTGTAAAGAGAAGTAGATGGCAAAGTCCTTCTGGGAAGACTGTTGAGCCAAAGAGGGACTGAAATGACTGAGTGAGCAGACTAAATGGCAAGAGTAAATTAATTTCCTTTCATTAATCTGATCCCAATACTTATCAATAAAAATATATATGGAAATATACCTATCAAGATAAATATGGCTGTTTTCATAATAAAATGCATTATTTCTTTTATATTATATTAAATTGTGGAATATATCATTATATATAATGACATGTCATTATATATAATATTGTATTATAACTCCTAACATTAGTTATTATGTTTACATATAAGTAAACACTATGTATTAATATGTAAACATTATGAATATATAATACTCAAAAATATTAAATATATAATACATATTATATATTATGAGTATATATACATTATATAGTATATAGAATTAATATTTATTTAATATATACTCATATTTGTCACATAGTATAAGTTTTATACCATTATAATTCTATATTATATATTTATATATAATTCATAACAATTTATTCAATATATAATCTATAAAAATTATATATAAATTGTATATTTACTTATAAAGACAGAATGCATGTCACCAAAAATGAATCTAATGACATATTTTTATCCAAGAATCACCTGTACTTTTCTCTCAAAATGTTTACAGTACTTTTAGAAAACGCTGTCATACCTAAGTAAGGTAAAGAAGGTGTTTGTATTTTTATAAAAAAAAATTGCAGAAGTTGTTCATTAACCATTTCAGATCTATAACAACAACAAAAATTGCATGTTGGAAGAGTAGAGAAACTGTTTACAGTGTCTTAAAATAACTTATTCAATATCTTACTTAAGCAAGCTTCTTTCAAGGAATAGCAAAAATAGGCCAAATTATATAACTGCTACTCAGAGGAACTAGTTTTCTAGTTTTTCACTTCACTACACTTTACTTTTAGTGTTCAGATTTTTTTTTTTCACATATGGTGAAATGTCAATAAAGTCCAATGACAAACAAGTAATAAAAGAATTCTAAAATATAATGGAATATGTATGTATTTATAGATTAATATGCATCATGTAAACACACATGTATGCAGTACATGCATTTACATATATCCAATATGTCTTTCCTCTTAAAATGGAAATAATAATTTCAGATGAACCAAACACCCTTATTTGCATGATGTTTTAATATTTATGAAAATTCAGTGAAATTTTAAACTACACTATATATGTTAATGAATATGCATAATGATTGATACAGTGAAAATGGCTTTGAAAACCATGTGTAGGTGTCATAATAGAGGCAGATGTTAACATGAAAAGGAAACAGTATAAGTAAGAATTTTGACATCTTCAAATTCCATCTTCATTTTTCAGTGACTTTTAACAACCAAGATTTGCATTTCTTTAAATTTTTTTAAAAAGTTACTCCTGGTATATAAATTAAAGTGAAATTGAAAATATCACTTCATTTGTTTTTACTTTTTATCTCATGTGGATAAATAGCAGACCATAATACTCCCGCTGTTCTCAATTTTTTTCCTGTCTCAGTATACCTATATAGTGTTTTCATGAACTAATAGAGGAACAAAAGTTTGAATAATTAAAATATTAAACACTATAATGAAAATATATTTGCATTAGTTCTTAATTTAATTTAGTTAATGCAATTGAAAAGAATAACAGTCCGGCAGAAACCAAGATTTCCAGTTTCCATCATACAAACTATTTAAGTTAATCTTCTAGTTTGCTGTTCAAAATTGAACTACCTTTTCTTATAGAAAATGCTATCAAAAGAATTTAATTTAAAAAGCCAACCCACACATTTCTATTATAAATTTCCAAAACTGAACATAGTACATTATCACTAGCATTACTGTGGCATATTGTATATAAGTGCCATTCATGTCACACTGTCAGACTGTGCTCACTAGAATACAAACTCTTTGATGACACATATCCCTAAGACATCATTGTATACAGTATAATTTTTATAGGAAGAATGATTGAATGGAATGATTGAATGGATGAAATGTAGCACTGCACTAACAGGATTGCAAAATTGAGGCTCCACAAATAATAGTGATTATGACAAAATTCTTCAGAACTCCTATCCAGAACAAAAACCATTCTCATGCTTCCTCAACCAATTGCTCTAGGAGAGTAACTGAGATCTCCATCCCACCCTAGTGAGAAGCCATTAGTGATAAATTCCATTTTCTGGGGCTATGGGTTCCACTTGGCATGAAAGTTATATGAGGGTCAGTAGGTATGAGAAAGAATTGTGAGAATGGAAGAAGGGATAGAATCATTTGACATAATCTCTAGACAACAACTTCTGTTAAGTGTGTTATCTTGGAAAGAGTGATATATTTCCCTTTTCAATACTCCATCACACAACTAGGTTTTGAAATTTTATTTCCTACTACTCATCTCCCTATAAAACCACCAAAATTACACAAGGTCATATATATGGAGATCTTTCCTAAAATAGATCTCCCTTAATCTTTTAATATTCAGTTAAATCTTACAAGAAAAAAAAATCTTTCAAGAAAAGAAAAGGAGGGGCACCTGGGTGGCTCAGTGGGTTAAAGCCTCTGCCTTCTGCTCAGGTCATGATCCCAGGGTCCTGGGATCGAGCCCCGCATCAGGCTCTCAGCTCAGCAGAGAGCCTGCTTCCTCCTCTCTCTGTCTCTGCCTGCCTCTCTGCCCACTTGTGATCTCTGTGAAATAAATAAATAAAATCTTAAAAAAAAAGAAAAGGAAAGGAAAAAAGAAAACCCTAAGTTGGGACAATGATCATGACTTCTAGACACAAAATTCTAATATAATATTGTCAGGAAAAAAACCTAGCCTTTGAGGAGCATTCCCCCATTAGAGCGTGATTGAGTTTCTCTGAAGATGAGAGACTGGAATGGGTCTGGAGATTGTTTCTACTACAGGATCTTTCACAAACCAGTCAGCAGATACGAGACATGGACAGCAGGACCTAGGATTTCTGGGGAAGTATCCCAGGTTATAGGGTACTATGAGCATGGTGAAGCTGAAAGGGAAAAGGGAAAAATGCTAAGTAATGGCAAGGAGAAGAAAGGTCTCCCAACTGTAAAGCCCAAATCCCAGCTGATTTTTCATATAGTTTAGGGCTTTACTATGTACGACCAGCAGATGCAGGCAAATTTTATTTGCTTTTTGCTTGATTATTTTAAAATAGTCTCTTTTGAGAGATTTCTTTGTAGGATTACATTAGTATGATTCAAATTTGTGTTGATAATGGGAAACATATACTTATTTTTTGATAAATGATCTTATCAGGGAACAAAATATCTCAAGGATAGGAACATACATTTTCAGTTAAACCTTATTTAAGGATGCATGTCCACCATGGCTGTTTGGCAAAGGACTAACACTTTTGATTGAACAGCAACTTTGATATTATGCTTACAAAAAGCAGGAGAAATGACTTCCTATGTGGCATGATTTTAGGAAGACAGCAGGATTAATAGTCAACACAGCCCTTTATACTGGCTGACTAAATCCCCAAACTTCACCATGATAGCTCTGACATTCTTGGGGCCTCATAACTCAATCATTATGGAAATTCGACAGGGAAAGATAATAATACTAATGATGACTTCAGCTCACTGATCATCTCAGGCATTTTAGCCCTGCATATGTACTAATCCTTGCATATGAGATAAGTGTATTTATACCTCTTTTACACATAAGAAGGTTATATGAAAGAAGGAGAGAAGTTTTGTATGTCCTAAAGCAAGTAATGACATAATGAGAATTTCTTTTTTTTTTAAGATTTTATTCATTTATTTGACAGAGAGATCACAAGTAGGCAGAGAGACAGGCAGAGAGAGAGGAGGAAGCAGGCTTCTTGCTGAGCAGAGAGCCCAATTCGAGGCTCGATCCCAGGACCTTGGGATCATGACCTGAGCCGAAGGCAGAGGCTTTAACCCACTGAGCCACACAGATGACCCCATAATGAGAATTTCAAAATGTTATTTTTGTTTTATCAGTGGGCAAACTCCCTGGACCTCAGTTTTCTTTTTTTCCCCTTTAAAGATATATTTATTTATTTATTTATTTATTTATTCATTCATTCATTCATTGTATTTATTTGAGAGAGAAAGAGAGAGAGCGTGCACACAGTGAGCAAGAACAGGAGTCAGGGGAGAGCGTCAGAGGGAGGAGAAGCAGGCTCCCCAGTGAGCAGGGAGCACAACGCAGGACCTAATCCCAGGACCCTGGGATCATGACCTGAGCTGAAGGCAGATGCTTAACCCACTGAGCCACCCAGGTGCCCCTGTACCTCACTTTTCAAAGCATTAAATGAAATCTAAAATTCGGTCTCATAACAATCAATCTCATACAGTTTCCATAAAGATTTAAAGCTTCATGCATTCCCTAAGTGCAAAGTAAAAGTTCTGTCAAAGGTAGTTATTTGCAGGAAATTTCTCTTTTATGATCAAGTGGTCAAGTTTAGTACATCAAATTTTAGCATTTGTGATATATTCCTATATCCTTCTCTAAACTAACATGTTACTTTGGAGAGAAAAGAGAAAATAAAAAGTAACTTTTCACAATAAACTGCTTTTGAGTTAAATGGATTGATGTTATAGAATAAGCAAAGCTATTATTGCTTAATATAGCAATAAATGTAGAGCTTTATAATAACTGTGAGCCTGTCACTTCTCCCTAGAGACTATTTCATAACCACATAAGCTATAAAAACAAATATTTCTAAAGAGTGAAAATTGCTTAGAAACATTAACATCTGAGGTATATTATTTAAGTAAAATAGAAGTTCAAGATTAGAGCATTTATAATCCTGTAGTATTTATTCATATAACAGTGAAAAGCTGATCATTGTAAAATTTTAACTGTCAACAAGGATTAATAGTATTCCATAATTATGTGAGTGAAAATACTGCTGAATTCACCATTCAATTTGAAGTTAAACATACAGAGCATTATGAATATTTCTATATGAAACAAGGTAAAACTACATTCCCAATTTTCCCCTATGGCTGCTGATTGAGCTCATTGACAGGTTCTGTAAATTGGTAATCAGTCTTCTAATATAAACTCAATATGACATACAGTGCAGATCTTATTTTTCCCCTTTTTTAAAAGGTATTGCTTTAACCTGAAGGATATTTTGCAGATTGCAATTCAGAAATTCTTTATGACTTCATCTTGGAGTTTTGCTATAATGCTGTACTGTATATAGGTAATCAAAAATGTTTGCATACTTTGGATATAAACTAATCAAAATACCTATGAAGCATGCTACCAAGCACACCTGTTATCATTAGATTTATTCCCTAATTTTATATGATTAGCACAATCAAATTAAAAGGTGAAAACATACGATGATAGCACTCTCTTTATAATGTATGGGTAATTATTAGTATAAATAGTATTAGTAGCAGTTATAAAAATAAATTCTGAGGAGCTACATAAGTTTATATGACAACAGTACCTTCATTCAAAACAGGAGTCTTCACAAGGGAACAGTAAGGCTTTTGTATGCATTCTCATTTATTTTCACGGAAGTCCACAAACAGACTTGAAGCAATACATCATGAACTATCCTTCAGCTCCCCTTTTCCTACAGTGCTGAGGTATCTGTTTTCACTCTTAACTGTTTCTTCACTTTTATTTATTCCAGAAAATAATTTGCTTGTCTTTATTGCTGTTTGGTGTTTCAGATATTTATTAATTTTCAAATATGAACTCACAGAATAAGTCTGTACTGCTTCTATATGGCTGATTTGCTTGTTTGCTTACTCCTACCCCAGATCTTGATAGGTAAAACTAAAAATGATTTAATATATGTGTGTCATAAATAATGTCTTTGCTTTGGGGCTTATGGGGGATATTTTAATCTACTAATGGTATTCAGCTCTACACTAAGTATACTTAGGCCATGTGATAAGTACTAGTATTAAATATAGTACAAGAGAGTTTGTGATTTCAACAGAATGAAAATGCTACACAGGTTTCATCCTAGCTCCAACAGTATAGATATACATGTTAGTTGCAGATGCACAGTATTATAGTACAATTTTTTTAAAGATTTATTTATCTATTTGAGGTGGGAGTAGGGGCAGACGAGAGAATCTTCAAGCAGACGCCCCGCTGAACATGGACCCTCACGTGGGGCTTCACTGGGGGCTCTATCCTGCTACCCATCAGAGCATGACTGAGATGAAACCAAGAGTCAGACCCTTAACCAACTGAGCCACCCAGGCACCCCTATAATACCATTTACTAATGTTCATGCAAAATAATGAAAACTGAAGAATAGAAGTATTCCTTAACTTTCAAATGAAAGAGAAATGTTAACCAATCAGGATTAATGCTAAGTTTGGAAATGGATGTTGGGATGGAGTTGGAAGCAGAAGTTACACAGAAGTGAAATTAGGAATCAGCCAGAAATGAGAGAATGAAGCAAACAATCTCAGTTGAGATGTCAGATGAGAGTGGGTTGGAGAGAGAACACTATTTGGCATCATACTATGGGTTATAGTTGGGGTGGAAAAGATTATAAAGAGAAAGAAAATTTCCTGAGACCATGGATGATGCTTCCTCCACTTGAGCTGTTTTATGTGCATAACTCCTCACAGTCTTCAACTTTTCCAGGATGAATTACTACTAAAAGTAATTATTTTAAGATGCCATTGGCTTTATTGTTGGGCTCTTGAAAACTTTTAACATTCCCCTTAATATTTTTACCAGGAAATTAAGCCTTCATCTTAAATTAAGACATTAAGTATAGTCAATTTTGATATCGATTGTGATTAGTTAGAAATAAGGATCAATCATCTTTGATTATAGGAATACAGATTGAGCAAGTTCTAAATAACAAAAAGTGTTAAATTTAACACTGTGAGAAATCCAAATGTTTTGGATCAATATAAAACTTCCATTTCCAACAGCACAAACCTCTTAATCTTCATGAACATGACAACAAGCTTTATTCATATCAAAATTAAAGGTCAGTGAAGCACTTTATGAGCACAGACTGACAACTTCCATCAACACTAACATTTCTAATCCTTATGTGTTCTTAAAAGCAGAAAAAATCTGAGTTTTATGCCTGACATTTCAACTGAAAATACAGTAGAAAGAGAAAGGAAACATTCTGCCAATCAAAATGAAATTTTAAGTGATTCTAATATATGCAATTTTATCTTTAAAATGAAATTGATGGGAGCACCTGACTGGTTCTGTCAGTAGATCACACAACTCTTAATTTCACAGTGGTGAATTCAAGCCCCACATTGAGCATAAAGCTTACTTTTAAAAAAAGGGAGGTGATATATAAGTAAATGAGATGAAATTAGTGGCTAGCAATCCTTTCCATGTAAATGAAAAGGCTAAACTGTAAGTTGCAAAACTTCTTCAGGAAAAAAAAATGGCTTTAATTAGCCATTTAGACTTGGAAAGAAGAAGAAGAAACACAAGATTTTTTAATAAAGAGTTTTCTTTCTTTTTTTTATATTTTATTTATTTATTTGACAGAGAGAGAGATCACAAGCAGGTAGAGAGGCAGGCAGAGAGAGAGGGGAGGAAGCAGGATCCCCGCTGAGTGGAGAGCCAGATGCAGGGCTGGATCCCAGGTCCCCAGGATAATGACCTGAGCTGAAGGCAGAGGCTTAACCCATGAGCCACCCAGGCGCCCATGATAAACAGTTTTCTAGATTTTCTATTCTAGATTTTATGGTGGAAGAAAAGGAAGCTTCTTTGCTACTCTGTTCCATGTGATTCGATTCAGTTTGACCCAATTTGATTATAGTCTCTTGCCTGATGGAATCAGCCTCTGTTTCAAAGGAGATAAAATGTATATTTCTTTTCTTAGCTATATATATACTGTTAGCTCTAATCCTAGTTAATGCAGAAAAACAAGAGTCGGTAACTTGCTGTCAGTTCCATGTCTAATCCATGAGTTGCAAGAATGCAACAGGCGTATACATAATTATTTAATTATCATTTAGGGAATTTTCATGATTTTATCCCCTATGAGAGTAAATAAATATATAATTTCTCACTCACATTTTGGGAGCTAGATTACTGGGAGCTCATAAACTGAGAGTTTGCCCGAGCAAAGTTGAATCTGACATGGATTTAATTGGTCAGGTACATGGATCGGGCATTAATGTTTTATTTAAGTTTATCACATGACTCTGATGAGCAGTCAGTGCTGAGAACTGTATAAAAACTTTAGTAAAATTTTATTTTTATTCATGTGCTGTCACAGTAGAAAAAAATACTTCTTTTTCTTTCCTTATAAAAATTTTCACAGTATTGGTAAAAAAGAGAGAGAGAAAGAGAGAGAGATATTAAAAGTAATTCTTAGGAAGTTTTCAGTAAGAGAGCTGCCAATGTCTTTAATGAGATCCCAAATTTGAAACAGATAATGAGACACGATTGCTCATCATTACACAGTAAAAATAAGCTACTAAACCAACTGTTTTTTAACGGGTTACATTACCAGAGGAGGTGATTTTGGCCCATCGTGTGTCATATAATTAGATTTTGGAAGCACTGAGAACATCCCTTTGGAAAGCTGCAGATTGTAATACCCCAGGAATTTGTTTCCTCAACAACCAACAAAGGAGCAAAAAAGAAAGGAGAAGAAGAACTTACCAATATGTGTATTTTCAGAAAATTACTGGATGCTAGTTCTCCTCAAAACACATGCAAAGATGTCATTAGTAGTAATAGAAACTGTGTATGCATATGGAATTTGAAGAGGCTATACAGTCAAAGTGTCTTGAATATTATGCAATATTTTATATGATATTTCTTGTACAGCTTTAGTTAGGAAAAGTAAGATTCAAATAGAATTTCCAACTGCAAAACACATCATACTGTAAACACATGTTGTTAGTTATAGAGGAAACAGGAAGAAATTAGAAGAACATATATAATCTGAAATCCTCCACTAAAGTTGAAAAATGTGTGTGGCATTTTCTGTTTAGAAATTAAAAGTAATAGCTAATCAATTTATTTTCTGATTCAGACCCGCTGAGGACAAAGAGGTACACATATGCAATTTGTGCCACCACCGCACACATAATCTTATTCTATTTAACAATTATATCTGAGGTTTTGCTTTGTTTAATATTTATAACAGTTACTAAATAATAGATAATGCTGATATATTAACATATTAAATTTACTAAATCATTTATTCATAAAATTTCATTGTATTGTAACTGAATAGTTACTATGAGGATTGGAGAATACAAAAGAACTGTTCCTAATCTCAAAAATAAACAAAAAATATGCTTAAGTATTAATGGCTGTTAAAACAAATAGAAGTGATTGGTCCAACACATCCTAAGAACTATTTGTATTTCATTTAAAAGATGGAAAAAAGGTATCAAATTGAGAATGAGATTTAGGAATAGTAACTATATATATGTATATATATATAATATGTATATAATAAGAAATAAATGTATGTGTATATATAATAATATATGATCCTCCCCAATAAACTAGATATCTGATATTTTCTTTATGAGTGATTTTCAGGAATATGCTATGTTTAAAAAGAGCAAAATAACTACAAACAAGTATATGGACATATAGACTTATTTTCAAATAATAAAGATTAAATCATTGCATTAAATTTTCCTTTTCATTAAAAAAGAAAGATCAGGATGCCTGGGTGGCTCAGTGGGTTAAGCCACTGCCTTCAGCTCAGGTCATGATCTCAGGGTCCTGGGATGGATCTCCGCATCAGGCTCTATGCTCAGCAGGGAGCCTGCTTCCCCCTCTCTCTCTGCCTGCCTCTCTGCTTCCTTGTGATCTCTCTCTCTGTCAAATAAATAAATAAAATCTTAAAAAAAATTCATATGTTATAGAAAATTAAGAAATATCTTAAGAAAGTACAAAGTTAAGATCACAACATCTAGAGAATATCATTATTAACATGCCAATATAATGTTTTTTCAACCTAGATTTTATAACTATAAATTTGTCTTTATGTAACTGAAATTATGCTTATATCCTAATTTTCCACTTTATATTATTTTTAATATAGTATCAGGCCATTAAACATTTTTTGTTTCTATGTGATAATATTAATGATATTATTATATTGTGTGTGTATACCATAATTCATTTCATTAATGTTAAACTTTTATACTGCTTCCAATTTCTGCTATGTGAATAATGCTAGAACTGACAATGCTGGGAAAATTTTCTTCATTTTTAGTAATTGCTTTTGTATGGATATCTAGAATTAAAATTATTTAATGAAGGAAAATAATTGTGACTGAGCAGTCTCCTATGCAGAGAGGGAACCAAGCCTATGGGGACCAGCCTCATTTCTTCTCTGTTAGGTTTATCTTGTTAGATATATTATGCCTCTCTACTTCAAAATTATTTATTCACTAATTATGAATTTCTGTATAAACTCATGGAAGTGCATTTAAGTGTCAAAAAACCCACATTTCTATGAATTTATCCTCATAAAATTTTAATTCATATTTTGAGCTGATAATACAGATAAATGGAGATTGATCACTGTTTCTACTTTGTTATAGATTTTAATCTTCATCAAGTAAAAATTGCCTCATTTACCTTAATAAATACTTTTCCCCCATTATTTATTGTCAATCTACTTCCTATTTTTGCTTGGCTATTTTTTAATCTGTCCATAAATTTTAAAAACACATACTCACCCACTCTTTCAATCCTCCCTCAATACCAATAGTTTTGTCAGTGTTTTAGTTAAAATAATGAAGATGATGGTATCACATAAAGCATACATTTCTGAGGGCATCATTTGTCCTCCACAGTATTTCATGACAATCCACTGTGCATCAACAGAATTTTTAATGACCTGGGCTGAAGACAGACGCTTAACCCACTGAGCCACCCAGGCATCCTTAGACTTTTGCAATATTTTTATATTTTTATAAATATATTTATTTATAAAATATTTTTAGAAGTATACCTAATTTTAGTCACATTCATAACTATTGTAAATGTTTAAACCTGTACCTAATTGATTTCAAGTCTTATAGCAGCATGTAAACTATGACCATATGATTTCACTCATATGTGGAATTTCAGAAACAAACAAAAGAAAAAAAAAGAGAGAGAGAAAGAGAGAAAGAGGCAAACCAAGCAACAGAATCTTAACTATAGGTAACAAATTGATTGTTACCAGAGGGAAGGTGGGGGTGGGGGATGGGTGAAATAAGTGCGCACTCGTAATGAGCACTGGGTGCTGTAAAGATGTGTTGAATTACTAAATGTACACCTAAAACTAATATTACACTATATGTTAACTAACTGAAATTTAAATAAAAACTTTAAAAATAGTATGACTTCTAAGTTCTGTATCACTATTTATAATATACAAATATATTTTACAAACATGATGTTACTTTTCTTGATTTTTTGCAAATATCATTGTTCATTATGATGTCTTTATTTGTGAAAGCTTACGTGAGTTCAGAATTCTGTAGTCAAAAATCTGTGACCCTTAAAAACACAGAGAATCTGTCTTCTTACTTTTCATTACAATATAAGAGAGCTGGATGACTAGCTCTTATTTTTTAGTTAACATAAATATTTTCTTTCTGGATATTTGCACAGTGTACTTTCAGCATTAACTTTAAAGGTTATAACTAAATATGCATTTTAAAAATAATTCTTATTCACTGAAGCTATTATTCTGGTTAGGGCTATTATCTTAATTAAGCCCTTTTCTTAAATTTAATAATATTTTCTTCAAAACATCTTAAATTTTTTTTCATGTTATCTGGTATCTTTTATAGGCACACCTATAATTTTTAACACGAATCTCTCTTTCCTAGTTTAGTGTTATTTTCAATTCTTTTTTCAATTCTAAAATTTTCTTTCTCTTTTCATCTGTTACATGAAAACTTCTTATGTTTATCTTCCTCATCCCATAACATGCCTTCTCTTACTGCCTCCAATGTACATCTGACTCTTCCCATTAAATTTTACTACTATTTTAATTTTCTCCTTTTGATTTCGGTCATCCATTTATTATACATGTCACCCTGGGGTGTTTTTGTGCCAGTTTATAGAAGGTATAGGAGTTTGCACTTTTAAGATAATTATTTTTTTTCTAAGCTTTTACTCTATTCTATGGCAGAAATATTCTAAACATCTTTTTTTCAGTATCCAAAAGACCAAAAAAGTCATGTTTTCTGTTCCTTGCAGAATCTTTTCAAAGACAGTTAAGATTTGCCTAGGTTTTAAACAACAACAAAAACAAACAACAACAAAATATGTTTTGCAATTTGCATTTTCCCAGCAAACATTGGGGCGATTAGAGCATTCAGGTAATTTATTAGTGTACACTTACAATCTGTCAGCTTCTCATATATATATATATATATATAGTCATACTTATATGTATATATATGTATATAGTCATACTTTATATACATATATATATAGCCATACTTTTTGCAGCTACAACAATATGATAAGATCACTCTCTAAGCTGTTAGATTCTTTAATAACTCTGAAAAGTCAGATTGAATGTGAGGGTCTTCACTGTGCAACACAGTACATGAAAGAATGCACATACTGGAGTAATTGACCCCTGGCCCCTTCCTATCTAACCAAGTTTATAAACATTCCTGTAATAAAAACACATTCAGAATGCAAGGTCCTGGAACTTTACTACCTCATCCCAAGAAAATAATGTATTCTGGGATTTGTAAAACTGTAGTTTTTGAGTGAAGTGAGAAATGATTAGAAAGGGCAGCTAGTGGAGAAAAGCAGAAGGCGCATCTCTTGATTTCCTGAGTATGATTTTTTCTAAACAGATTATTATTATTAAAGATTTTATTTATTTACTTGATCAAGAGGTAAGAGCACAAGTAGGTAGAGTGGCAGGCAGAGGGAGAGGTAGGAGCAGACTCCCCACTGAGTGGGCTCAGGATCCTGGTGTCAGGACCCAAGCAGAACGCAGACAAGGAATGAGTGAGCTGCCCAGGCGCCCCTCCTGAGTGTGACTTGAAATCTGTTGCTGTCTGTGGTTTTTCTTCTTTCCAATTATATTAATGGACTTTAATTTGTATTTGCTAACTTGTAAGCCCAGTACTTTATATGACATTTAGATGTGATTGGCCCTTTTATTTACAATCTCAGGAATCAAAATAGGCATGATTGATAATTTGCTTATGACATGAGAACAAAGTACCTTCTCACTAAAAATCCTTATTCTACAGGAATTATTATATGTAGACTATATACCAAAATAGCTGTCACTTGTCCCTCTAGATTAAATAGCTGTCATTTGTCCCCTTAGATACACTTACCAGTGGGCTGCCTTATACTACAGATTGGCAAATATGAGGCACCAGAAGGAGGTGCTGAGGCCAGCAGAAGAGGGAGTTCAGGGAGTTCAGGGAATTCAGTTTTATTGGTTCTTTAATACTACCACAAACACAAAAACATATAAAACAACATTTGGTGTCAAGAATACATAAGTTTAATCCACATGACACTTTGTAATTTTTAATGTCACCTTATGCTATAGAATAAAATGCAAAACTGCTGGAAATTAAATGCCACAAAATAACAACAGGAAAATGGGCAGTGTTAAACTTCATAACATATTTTCTAACTTACACCTCCCCCTATATATGACAAATGTATTAAGTTGTTGCTCTTTTTCATTTTCCTTGTATAATGATTTTCAGTAATGGATCAAACTGGTTTATTATAGTTGAGATTTCACAATGTGGTATAAATTTTTCCCTTCCTGCAGTATTATCTCTTTCCAATCATTTCCAGGCCTGAACCACTTCTGAAACATTTACAACTCGAAATAACAACACTATGACATTGGCATTAGGTTTAGTCAATAAATGTATTATAAACTTAAATATTAGTATTGACATGGGTTCTATTAATACATGTTATAGTTCCATGGGATGCATGAACAGAGCTTTGATTTTTCCACTTCTGAATTTCAATATTACTAGATGTTGAAGATCTTTTTCAACTTCATAGCTAATTTAGCTCCCAACATCCTCTCACTATTGTAATCTTAAATAACATGCATATGTTCTAAATCTTCAATAATAAACAAATTCAATAACATGCATATGTTCTAAATCTTCAATCTAAACACACTTTATGTTAGGAATCTTTAAAGAATAAAATGCATATAAAATGTTTTAGTATATAGTACTATTCTTATAAAATTTATAAATTTTGAAAATTTAATAAAAACATTTTCATTTATATCATAAAAGTACCACAAAATCATAAAAATACCTAAGAAAAAATGCTTTCTCTAAGTTCTTATTGCAATACTTTCTTCCACTTTAGGTAAGAAGATTAAGGGGAGATCCAGAAGTTAGAATATACTATATTTATCTGATTAGTAAACATTAACTTCAATTCTGTGCCAAGAAATGTGCTAAGCACATATCTTGGTCTAGTTAATGTTTTACAAATAAAGATATTGAGGAGAGACATTACATAACTTTGCTATAAAGCTGGTACATAGAGAAGTGAGAACTGAAGCCCAGACCATATAACTCCAAAGCCTAACATCTCAATGACTACATTACACTCTTCCCCAAACTCAGTACTACTGTTTACCTTTTTTTTTAGGATTCCGAAATTAAGAAGAAAATATATTCTCCAAATCACAAAATAAGGTAAACCTAGGTTTTATGGTATTCTATAAAATGTTCATACCTTAGTATTTTCTTTCAGTTACAGCAAAATAATAATTTTGATAACCCCAAGATATAGAGGTATCCTCTGAGAGGCAAAGAAATTACAATGTACTCAGTGTAGTTCTGGGGCTAAACATTTAAGTATTCTAATTTAGTATTCTAATTAGTATTATAATTACCTGAAAATTATTAATGCACATTTGAAATAAAATAATTTGTCATTATTTATAATATTTGCTTATATATAATACACATTTCTTGGACCTGTTTTATAAGAGTATATGCCTCTGTAGCTTAGGGAACATATAACTACTTTATTTCCACGTGACAATTAGAAGCATAGTACATAATGCTAAAATAAACTCCTGCTCCTAGTGTTTTAAACCTTAGAGCTAAAAAATACCTCATGGAACAACCTGAGAGTATATATGTAATAGTTCAAAGTTGGGATATACTTTTTTTTTACACAATGGAAACAGAATATTCCTACCATCTTAATTACTGTTAAGATTAGATGGATTTGGAAAGAAAATAGTTAAAGAAAAGAGAAAAAATAGAATATCAACACCCTTCCTGCTACTAAGAAAAGGAAATGACAGAATTCAAAGAACATTTAAGCAATTATTCTTACAACTTTAGTGCTTCTTAGGAAAATGGAAACTTACTTTTTATTTTATACATTTTCTCTATAGTTCTTCTGATTAACTACTAATCAGGCAATAACAGTTACTTATCATAATGGGTACATCTGATCTGGCCTTCACAATCACTCTCAGAAATAGGTAGTATACTTATTATTTTCTCTGATATTAAAGATGAGAATGCTTTGAGAAGTTTGTGGAGTTTTCCAAGACAACATGGCCAGTAAGTAATGAAGGCAGAATTTTCTCCCTTACTTAGAATTATTCTTATGTACTATTTACTTGTCTATGTCAATAATTTTCCTAACAAAATTATTATTTTAGTGATAAGAAATGAATTATGACAATTTCATAGAAATCCGACAAGCAATCAATTGATGTCAATTTAATTTCTTTTCTGATTGCAAAAATAAAATACACTCATTGCAAATTTCTGAGTAGTGGGAAATACAGAACAATGAAAAATTATTTGTATGTTTGCTACCAAAAGATAACTTCTTTAGTATCTCAGACCCACCTTAATTTAAATGTCCAAATTGAACTCATTATCTTTTTTTTCCTTTCTGCTTCCTACCCAACCATGTCTTTACTTTCTTCACAGCTGCTGAAAGTAGAAGCCTAGGAAATATCACATGTTCATCATTTCCATGCATCCTTAGTAGGTAATTAATCATTCATTTCTATAGATACTTACATTTAACTATCTCATATTTATTTAGCATCTCTCAATTCCCAAACCTGGAATGGTCTAGTCTATTAGGATAGCCTCCTGAAGAGCACAGTCATCCTTTCAATATATTTTTCATTCTGAACTATACTTGTAACTCGTGCTTTGGACTACAGACATATTTGTTAATTTTATTAATACTAGCAATATTTAATACTATTAGGATAACTAAGTACTAACAGTTAATTCTATGACTATCTTAATGCTATCATTATTTTTAAAACTTATGTCAGTTTTTACAATTTTCCTTTTTTAGGAAGATGTGGTTGTTGTAAGTTTAGAAATCAATCACATTAACACAATAAAAAAAGAAAACATTTAACTTTCAACAGATTTAGAGAGCACTTAATAAACTACACTATTTCATGAAAATCATTACCAAATTGGAGATATAAGGAACTTCTTCTTAATTGGATAAAGCATGTTAAAAAAAAAACAACAACACCTACAGTAAAGTTCACATTTAAAAGTAAAATTTGAAAGTTTTTCCCTAGGTAATAAAAATTAAAAAGAAGGTCTGCTACCATCCTTTATATGTTAGATTTTACTGGAGAATATCCACAGTGCAATCTGATAGAACACTCTTCACCAATAGGAAATGAAAGGATATAACTTCCATAATAAACAAATAACTTGAGAGTCTATGTAGAAAATTCAAAAGATCTATGGTCAAACTATTATAATAGTTTACTATTAAAAGTTTGCTAGATAGGGACGCCTGGGTGGCTCAGTTGGTTGAGCGGCTGCCTTTGGCTCGGGTCATGATCTCAGCATCCTGGGATCGAGTCCCACATCGGGCTCCTTGCTCAGCAGGAAGCCTGCTTCTGCCTCTGCCTCTGCCTGCCACTCTGTCTGCCTGTACTCGTGCTCTCTCTCTCCCTCTCTGACAAATAAATAAATAAAATCTTAAAAAAAAAAAAGTCTCTGAAAACAGAAGTAGCAAAATAAATTAAAAAAAAAGTTTGCTAGATATAAGATCAATATATAAAATTCTATATATTAGGCACAGATCATTAGTTAATGACTTTCTAAAATAGGCTTTATACCAGAATAAAAAAAAAAAAAAACTTAAAAGCTAGGACCAAGAGAGAGGGAGGCAAACCATAAAAGAGACTCTTAACTATAGGGAACAAACTGAGTGTTACCAAAGGGGAGATAGTGGGTGGTGGGCTAGATGTGTAATGAGTATTAAAGAGAGCACTTGTGATGAGCACTGGGGGTTATATGTAAATGATGAATCACTAATTTCTACTCCTGAAACTAGTATTACACTATGTGTTAACTAACTAGAATTTAAATAAATATTTGAAACGTTAAAAAAAAAGCTAGGAATAAATCTAATGAAGAGTGTAAGACCTTCACACACATTGTTGTAGAATTTGTTTTAAAGAAATTAAAGAAGACCTTAATAAAGACATGATATGCTCTCTCAGTGTTTGTAAAGACTTGATATTATAAATATATCATTTTTTCCTAAATTGATTTACGATTTAATTACATACCAGCAGGGATTTTTTATGGACATAAAAAAAAGCAAACTTGAAAATTTATGTGGCAAAATAAAACTGTGCAGCCTTAAAGAAGGAATGTGTATATAAAATGTTAAACAATGTTAAAATGTTTAAAAAAAAGGAAAAAATATCGAAAAAGAGTAAATCAACAGTAATTATTTCAGTGTGACACTAGTACAAATAGTGTAGGGAAAGAAAGAGACAAAGAGAGACCAGTGGAATGGAATAGAGGGTCCAAAAACTGATAGGCAGACACGCAGATTTAGACAGGTAGATAAATGATAAATAGATAGATAATAAAGATAGATAATGATGATAGGTAGGTACTTAAAGCATTTATAAAAAAACAGTTTCTTCTCTAATTGGTCTTGGGTTAACTGATTGGATACATAGAGAAGAAATAAAACCTGACCTCTCTTTCGCACTGTTTTGAGTAACTGTTCCAGGGTAATTGTTGATCAAAAAGTGAAAAGTAGAATAATGAATGTTCTAGAACAGGAAATATCTCCTTGACTATAGAGGAGCTGTCTCCCTATGAGACAGTCAGACTCCAAAAACCATAAGGGAAGCAATTGATAAATTGGACTATGATAAGTATAGGAAATTCTGAAATGAGTCAGAAAAGATAGTTTTAATACATAAAAATAATATATAACAAAAATATATATTGATGATGGGTATTAAGGAGGGTACTTGTGATGAACACGTGTTGTATCTAAGTGATGAATCACTAAATTTACACCTAAAACTAATATTATACTATATGCTAACCAGAATTTTTAAAAAAAAACCTGGAATTAAAAAATATATATAGATAACAAAACAGAAATGACCAGTAAGAAAAAAGCAAGGGACTTGACTAAACCATCCAAGAATAGGTTGAACAATTGGTCAAAAAAATATATATATAAACAGATGTTCAATCTCATTGGTCATTAGAGAAATACTGATAAAAGATACAATCAGGTGTTTCTAGAATGAAATGTCTAAAATAAAGAACATTGACAAAGATTTGGATTGGCTAGGATTTTCATATACTGTGGCTGGTGGGAAGAAAGCAGGAGGGACAAGAAAAGAGAAGCACAGATTTCATGTTGTCAGTGGTGTGATGATTAATATTTACAACTGACTTTCAGGGGAAAAAAATAACTGGTTTGTAACATTTGCCAATTATTATGGTGTAAATACTTCCACCGTGGCTGATTTGAAATCACCAACATGAAGTAGTTTAACAAGGTGTGGAAGAGATGCCTGCAAACAAAGCATGTGAGCACAGCAGGGCGTGTACTAATTCTAGAGGAACTGATGATCAATAAGGGAACATCAGAGTGCCCTTTTTGGCTACTTCAGATATACCTAGTAAATGTGTTTGTGTGAAATGAACACATTTGAGCAGTGAACAGTTTGGGTGTTCAGGCCACTATAATTTGACCAAAAGAAAAAAAAATGGTGACTAGACTCTGAGTAACATCTAAGTTATACTTAATATTGCTTGATATAAAATGTGTTATGAAATGTTCTGATCCAGTCCTTTGAAATTTCAAGTCTTATCAGCTTTATTTTCTAAACACATCTTGGATCTGTCCTCCTGTCTGCTCATTAGCTCAACTTTATGTCCCAAGTACTATTCTTGTTATTCTTGTTACTGGGAATATAATGATGAAAAAGACAGACAAGGTTCCTGCCCTTTTCATTTCTTGCTTCAACTATGACAAACCTTCTGATTTGTTTCATCGTATCTAATATCTTCATTCCATTTTACCACTGTGGCCAGACTGAGATAGATAGATAGATAGATAGATAGATAGATAGATAGATAGATTTGGTCCAGGCTGCAAAACTGATGACCTAATTCTCCCAGTTATATTCTACAGAAGTCCCTCAAAATTAACCCCTGCCTATCTTAGTCCAGTAACTATCCCCACTATTCTCTACTAGACCATGCCTTAAGCATATGATAAATCCAGCTCCCTTGTCTTTGCATGTAATGTACTTTCTGACTGAAATGTCTTTCCCATCTTAGTCTGGAAAAAACTCTTCTTGCAGTTGAAGAACAGCAAAAAAGATAACCTCCTTTACAAAGCTTTCTTTTACTTTTCTCAGAAAAAAAGTAGATCCTCTTTTTTCTACTCCTGCATTCTCAGGGTTCCATCTCTAAGCAGTTATTTGTTCCTGTTTCAATAAGCCACCAGATATGCTACACAAAATATGTACCCTACAGCCTTGGAGGACTCCATTCACATAAGAGTATGTGTTATCATTAAAGAAATGATAACCATAGCCTATATAAGTGGTGAATCTTTGCAATGTGGCAACCTTGACATTGTATGTTCTCAAAGAATGTGAACTGGCCATTGAAAGAACTGTCTTATCCATTTGTAAAACCTGCTTAAAATAGAAATTTCCTGAAATGCATTTTTTTTTGGCTGAAATGACTTCCTGAATACAAGGAAGTGTGTTTACCAGCCATTTACATGGATATGTACTCCTAATGATGTCACCACTCAAGGCCAAAAGGATGATGTATGACTAATTTATAATCTACCCTTATGCAAGCTCTTGATTTGAAGTATTTTCAGTCATTAAAAATGACCATTTTTTAAGTTGGTTGTGGTTTACTGGAGCTCTATTAACTCTCACATATCTCTAGATTCATATAATTGGCATGTTGTTAAACTATTCCTTGTACCTAGAAGATTTTCACATAGTAACAGACAATAGTCTCTGATGAAGCTTTGATTCACAATTAATTAGTATAGCAAAAGGTTTTGCTGTTGGCTCTGTCCCTTCAGTAAATTGTGATATGACACATATTTGCATTTACTCATCACAGCTGGTTTTCATGAAAAGAGCATTTGCCCTCAGAATAATTTAAAGCAAATGCAAAGTGGTTTCATTCCTAAAAGAAAACCATGGTGCAAAGCAGGTGGCTTAAATGTGTTATGGACAAAAAGTGTTTTCCATGTATGTTATCTTAAGAAATCCTCTTTTTTAAAGAAGCTTCCCCTTGTTCAGTTGAAAAGCCTATAATAAAATATAAACATCATGCAAAACTCTGCAATACCTTATTATATTATTCTTTGAGATGCAAATTTTTATACAGTATATCAAAATCATTCTATACTACTTTATCAGATAATTATTCTAATCAAGGCTATTAATCTGTTCTGTTGGAAAAATCTTATGGTAGGTTAGTGAATATTAATTTTCAAATGAGTTTAAATCTGATTTGAATACATGCATGACACATATGTAAATACTTTAAATCCATAGAATTTCTTGAGCCCTGCCTAATAATTTACAGCATTTCAGCATTTTATGCAAAATTAACATTTTTTCTCAAATATGGTTTATATTATGATTTTATTTCTATTAAAACATGAACCTGAGATTTTACCATTATAATTTTTTGTACCATATAATTTCAAGAAACATTTAGATAGAAGAAAAATGATGTGTGGGTGTGAAGATATATTTTTACTGAAAATGAACTAAAAATACCTTTCAGATCTATAATTTTCCAAAGGCTTTAAATAGTAATCATAGAAGGATTTGGCATTTAATCCCAATAATATGTATCATCATTGTAGCAAGTTATTTTTTCCCACATATGTTAACATTATATTTCAATGTACTTGGAGTGTCTTAATATTTAGTATTATTAGGTTTCAATTAAGTTGGACAAGTATAATGTTTAGAATATCATTAACTGGTCTTGTATCCACCATATAAATATTTTTAATGTAGAAAGATGTAAGAAAACATCTATGTTAATGCAATATTGTCTTTGATAATTTACTACATTCATACTATAATCAACTAAAATAAACTTAATGCTAAAGCTATATTGAATAGAATCTGATCATACTTTAAGGAATAGTCAAAACTTTATTTCAGAATTTTTAATTGAGTCAATCTTTCATCTTATGCATTAATTAGTTATAGGGCAATATGAAAATATTATAATGCTTGAATACAGCTTGATGGGACTCTTGGCTAGATTAAGATATAATGTGGAATTGCTTATCTTGCCAAATCTGAATTCATTTAACAAGACTTCACAACAGTTCTGAATGTGCAACCATTCAGCAATGTTAGGTCACACTGCTGAGGACATTTGACAACACGGTAAAGTCACTGCTGGTATTTGAGTACCTAAAGGAAAAGGCTGCCTTAGGAAGGGTCTTCCACCAATGTATCACCAAAGGAACACTGAAAAGATAACAGGAGTGTCAAGACTCATGACTTAGAGCTCTAGGCTTCTATCTGCTTATGTCAGATAAGCAGATTGTTTATATTATGGTTTATATTATGTTTCACTTGTTTTACTTGCCTGGAGTCTATCTAAACTTGTCAGACCCGATTCTGTTTTCATTCTTTTCAGCTACTTGAAAGGTCCTACTTTATTTTATTAGTAGAAAAACACCAATAACACTTCTATATATCTACATGATGTTAATAGGAATGTATATTTTTTAAGATTTTATTTATTTATTTGAGAGAGAGAGAGGGAGCACATGCAAAAGCAAGAGAAGGAGCAGAAGGAGAGGGAGGTGGGGAGAAGAAATCCCAAGCAGACTCCCTGCTGAATGGGGAGTCTGTGAAGGGGCTCGATCTCATGGCCTGAAACAAAACCAAGACTTGGACACCTGACTGAGCCACCCAGGCACCCTGGGACTGTATATATTTTTACCTTTCTTCCCCTTCCATCTTAAGTATTTATTTCCCTGTCTTATAAAGAAGTAAATCAATCTCCAACTTCATCTAGGTCAGAACTAGTTATTATACAAGTCAGAGGAAAGTTAACAAGTAACTCTTTGCTATCTATTCCTATAGTAACTTGGTAGCAAGTTCTTCAGAAAACTATTTCAATTACCAATCAACCCAGTTAAAGGAGTGTTCACTGCATTTTTGATGAGTTTTCATTTGTTTTAGAAGAACCCAGACATGAGTTCCATTTGAGCAGAGGGACTTGCCCCATGTCAAAGGTGGAAGGTGGCAAGGCTTTGGCTGGTGTGGCAAGGTAGTTGGCCTAACTACAACCCATCTTATGGCCAGACTTGCACCAAGCTGAATGATGAGAGCTGTGTTTTCTTACAGTTTTTCAGGCCAGGTCTAATTTTAAATTAACAGCCTGATGTGTTTTGAAAATATTTGTATGACACAGTGTTTTAAAATGTGTTCCCACAATATGGTGAGAGTTTCTTTTACTATGAAATAGGATTTCCTGCTAAAATAAATATTTTAGATGAAAAATATATCCAATCTGTTAAAAGATTATATATTTACACTTAGCCTATAAGTGTAAAACTATATGTGGGAAATAAGCGTCATTCAAGGTAGAGCAGGCTTTTAGGCAAAATGAGTAAGCTGTTTTAAAATCACTCATTTCCGGAGAAAGGGGAACCCTCCTACAATGTTGGTGGGAATGCAAGCTGGTGCAGCTACTCTAGAAAAACAGTATGGAGGTTCCTCAGAAAGTTGAAAATAGAGCTACCCTATGACCCAGCAATCACACTACTTGGTATTTACCCTAAAGATACAAATGCAGTGATCTGAAAGGGCACATATACCCGAGTGTTTATAGCAGCAATGTCCACAATAGCCAAACTATGGAAAAAACCTAGATGTCCATCAACAGATGAATGGATAAAGATGATGTGGTATATATACACAGTGAAATACCATGCAGCCATCAAAAGAAATGAAATCTTGCCATTTGCAATGATGTGGATGGAACTAGAGAATATTATGTTAAGCAAAATAAGTCAATCAGAGAAAGACAATTATCATATGATCTCTCTGATATGAGGAATTTGAGAGGCAGGGTAGGGGATCATAGACAGTAGGGAGGGAAAAAAATGAAACAAGATGGGATCAGGAGGGAGACAAACCATAAGGGACTCTTAATCTCATGAAACAAAGTGCCGGTTGCTGGGGGTGAGGGATAGGGATCTAGTGGCTGGGTTACAGACATTGGGGAGGGTATGTGCTGTGGTGAGTGCTGTGAAATGTGTAAGCCTGACAAGTCACAGACCTGTACCCCTGGGGCAAATAATACATTATATGTCAATAAAAAAAAATAAATAAAATCACTCATCTCCAGGTCTAGAGAAAGAAACATCCACCTAATAGGATATTTATCTCCACAAATTTATATAGTTTGAATATTATATATATTACTTACATATAATATATATTATTATTTGCAAATAATAATATTATATATCATTTGCTATATCTGAGGCTAAATAAATGATAACAACACTAGTCTAGAGAGAGACCATAGAAGAAAGAAAAAACATTATATTTTAGTACTATTTTTTTTAAAGATTTTATTTATCTATTTGACAGAGAGAGAGATCACAAGTAGGCAGAGAGGCAGGCAGAGAGAGTGGGGGAAGTAAGCTCCAGAGAGCCTGATGCGGGGCTCCATCCCAGGACCCTGAGATCATGACCTGAGCCAAAGGCAGAGGCTTAACCCACAGAGTCACCCAGGCGCCCCTATATTTTAGTACTAATAACAGCACTTTTTTTCTTGCTGTTTGAACAAGGGAGCCTGCATTTTCATATTTTACCTGGGCCCCACAAATTATGTAGCTGGTCCTGCACTCAGCCAGCAGATTTGAAATAGAGGAAACAAAGACCAAGAAATGGAGATAGGACAGAGATCATCATAACTGAAGCCTAAAATAAGCCTAAAGTTCAGACAAAGTCCACATCTTCACACCTTAAATATAAATTGTACCGAGGTATTTCTGCTTAATTCCATAGGAAATATGAAAATCTGAAGAGAAGTGGAGAAGCTCTAAGGAGAGGCAGAATTATATATGGTTTGGTTTAAAAATTAAACTGGTTTCAAATCCAAGTTTTACAATCTGCCTTCTCTGTTGCTTTGGTCACATGACAGAACAGTTTCTTTGGATCAGTTTTCTTAGTTCATATGCAGATATTTATAATACCCACCTCATGGGATTATTAGAAGGCTTACATGAGGTAAATTATTTTTAAAAACTTGCCTTAACAAGGATACATAATTAATCTTAATAAATGATAGCTATTATAATTTTGATCAGGCTTTTAAAAAGAAGGAAGACTGGGATTTGAGAGCTGAATTTGAATATAATTTTAAAAATGAAGCCAAAGTTTGGGAGGAAATAATCTAAACGTAAAATATAACTATTGACAGAAAGTGAGAGTTCCCTAGGAGAATTCCCAGATTTCTGACTTGGATGATAAGTTAGAAATACAGATTTAGAGGCAATGGCTTGGGGTAAAGATAAGGTATTCAGTTTGAGATCTGTTAAGATTGAAGCCTGTTAAGTAAATGATATGAAGGTGATGATTATAATAGACGATTTTATATATCATTTAGGAGTTTAGCAGAGAGATCTAAGGTAGAAATACAAATTTGGATTTCTTAGCAAGTATTAATTAAAACCACAGAAACGAATGAGGTCATCTAGGTACAAATATTTATAATCACAGATATATGAGATATTTTTACTGTGACGAGAGTAGTGAGTGTGAGACTGATAATGGGCAATGGAAGCTAGTGTTCACATAGTGTAAACAACAAGGACTGGAATTCTGTACATTGGGTTTTCAGCCTAGCTCTACCACTATATTCCTTGGACAAGTAATATAATCCTTTTAGGTTTCAGAAAAAAAATAACATTTACTGAGCATTTACTATGAGTCAGGCATTTTCCAAACAAATTACAAGTATTAATTTATTTACTTCTCACAAAAATCTAGGAGGTAGAAACTTCATAATAAAAATTATACAGATGAAGATCCTGAGATACAAAAATATGATATAACTCTCTGAAGGCCCAACATCTAGCACATATCACAGCAGGGAACAGAAAAAGGAAGCTTGATTCAGCATCTTCACATGCCTAACTTCTGTGTGCTCCTCTTTACTGGAACTCCATAATAAGGTTAATCCCATCTTTTTAATTTTATTTTATTTTACTTTATTTTTTCAGTGTTCCAAGATTCATTGTTTATGCACCATACCCAGTGCTCCCATCTTTGATGTTTGACAGCTAACAACTTTTAAGCCATATTCTTCCTCTCATTTTCTGCCCTACATTGGGGCAAACTGACAAGAAAGCCTGGATGCTTTCTCCATTGGAGCCAATAGGAGATTCTGAAGACTCAAGCTCTTGTCCATGCATGGCAACCCAATAACCCAACCCCTTTGAAGCAACAATGAAAGCCCTGAGCCAGCTAGCATCCTTTCCCTGTTTCTCAAACCATTTTGGATCTGTTTTGAGAGGACTTCACTGATCTCCCTAGAGATGTCAAAGAAATAAACAATAAATGTTTTTATGCTATCTTACAAGTATGGTATCAGCAATCTTGACATTAGAGCAGTATTCATTCTGGAAGTCTATGTTCTATCTTCAGGGTGAGCATAGCAAACTTCATTGTATTGCAACATCGTGTCATTCTAGAATTTTGAATAAATGTTGTGTTAGTTATAAACAACTTTTGGCATTGTGTTGATGATTTAAGTGGCTTTGATTTATATTGATTGAAAATTTAAAATTTACTCAGCTTTTAAATTATTATCCTTGTTTGGATTATTTCTACAATCATTGTTCCATGATATGAAAGAATTGCTATAGCCAGTCAGGTGGTCAGCTTCTTCTATCTAGAGCCCCAGGAACCAAGCATATAACTATTTTGAAAAATAATTTTTAGACAAATATTTGCTGAAGTCTCCACTACACACAAACTAGTATGATCTTTTCCTCAGTGATGGTTTCCAATAATTTAAACTACCAAAAAAAAATCCTCTGAATTCAGATAAAAACCAAAAAACTCAATTTCAATATTACTATATTTTCTTGTCTGTATTTCTGCCTGTTTTCTATTACTTTTCTCATAAGGAAATTTTAAAAATGTAAAGCAAGTTATATAAGCAGGAGTGACAGGGTGAACAGGTTTGTGAATTAATACTTATATACACTTAATTGCCTTAAACTAGGTGTGGCATCTGTGCATGTAATATTTACCGACTGGTATCTTGATTATACCCTGATAATTCTTTTGCCTAAAATATTCTCTATTAGGATACTAACATCTGCTTAACCTATTTTTAATTTTTTTGTAAGGTAAGCTCACTGATATAGTTGTGAAGTAATGTCTATTCAAAGATGCATAAGTTTATTTTTTCAAAAATGTTCCTTATTTCTCTTATATACAGGAATGGATAAAAGATAGAACATGGTAAATAAACATGGGTACAGAATTTATAGGTGAATTTATCTTTATGAAATACAAACACAGAATATGACTTCAAAAGGATTAGCAACAAAAGATAAAACATAGATAATTTAGGTTTCATCAAAATTAAAAACATTTGTGATTTAAAATAGACCATCAAGAAAGTGAGAAGATGGGGAAAATATTACAAATTGTATTTTCTGATTACGGACTTATATCTGGACTATAGGAGGAATTTTTAGGATTCAATATTAAAAGGACACATATCCCAGTTATAAAATGAACAAAATATCTGAGTAAACACTTCTCCAAGGAAGATATACAACAAGTACATGAAAAGATGATCAATTCCATTGGTCATCAGGAAAATGCAAAATCAAAACCACATGAGGTACTACTTCATCCCCAGTAGGATGGCTAGAATCAAAAAGTCAAATGATAACAAATTTTAGAGAGGACATGGAGAAATCAGAACTCCCACACAAACTACCTTTAGGAGTGTAAAATGATACAATCGCTTTGGAAATCAGTTGGGCAGTTCCTCAAATTAGTAAACATAGGGGCACCTGGGTGGCTCAGATGGTTAAACATCTGACTCTTGATCTCAGCGCTGGCCCTGATTTCGGGGTCACACGTTCAAGGCCCACACTGGGCTCCTCCAGTGTGGAGACTCCTCAAAAAAAAAAAAAAAAGTAAACATAGAGGTGCCATGTTCTAATGTTCTAGCAATTGTAGTCCCAGGTACATACCTAAAAGAACGGAAGACAGGTGGGCAATTTTAACAAGACTGTGCATGAATGTTTATAGCAGCACTGTTTACAACTGTCAAAAGTACAAACAACTCAAATGACCATCAAAGATCAAATATATATACAAAATTAGAATATACATACAAAGTCAAAAAAAGAAATGAAGGGACACCTGAGTGGCTCAGTCAGTTAAGCATCTGCCTTTGGCTCAGTTCATGATCCCAGGGTCCTTGGATCAAGCCCTATGGCTCCCTGCTCATTGAGGAGTCTGTTTTTCCCTCTCGTTTCCTTTACCCCTACACCTCCCTTGTGCATGCGCTCTCTCTCTCAAGTAAATAAATAAAATTAAAAAAAAAAGAAATAAAGTACTGATACATGCCACAATTTAGATGAATCTTAAAAATATTATGCTAGGTGAAAGAAGCCAATCACAAAAGATGACACACTACATATAAAATTCTATTCATATGAAATGTCAAGAATTAGGACATCAAGATAGCTAAAGTATAGGGGATTTCCTTTTAAGTTGGTGAAAATATTCTAAAATTGACCACAGTAACTATTGCATATACTTGTGAATATACTAAAGATCACTGAATTGTACATTTTAAATGGGTGAATCATATGCATATAAATGATCTCAAAAAACTACTTAAAAAAAGAAAAAAATGAAATCAGATTATATAAAATATATTTTCTTACTACCAGCAAAGAAAGGAGGTAAGATAAAATACAAAACAAAATAAAACAAAAACACAATTATGTATACGGAATACCTCTCTGTTTGATATCCCTTGATGTCACTCAGTTGTTCAGAAGACAAAAATCCAGACACTTTAGAATGGCTACCACTTACTGACCCCTCAACACCCACTTATCCATTATGGGATATACTCCAATTTGGCTACAGGTAACTGCCCAGTTACCTAAGAAACAGTCCCTTTTCTTAGGAAGATGCAGGACCCACCTCCAACAGTGTCCTTATCAGTGGTTGCCTAAGAAAGCCCAAGCCTAAGCCAATCACTGTACAGGGGCCCATGGCTGCAGGGATTCCTAGAGAGAGAGTTAGCTAGTCTGGTTTGAGGTAGTGAAACAGAATTTTACTGGGGAATTACAGAAAATCATGTTTCTTTCACTTCAGAGAAAATCATTTGAAAAGCCCTTTAAATATTGCCCAGGAGCATAGTGATTTAATAACACATAAAGGAAAGCAGATCCAGAAAATCACAAGAAATAGGGCTGATTGGACCATAGCTGCTCTGAAATTTTTTCCCAGTTTTTTAAGGAAATAAATCCCTGTAATGATTTACACCAGTGTGAGTTCACTTTCCTTTTACATTTGGCTAAAATCAAGAATTTATTTCCATCTTACCTTTGCAGTCCTGTGGTGACACCCAACCATTAACTTCTAATTCTACTTTAGTTAATGATTTATTGTTGTTATTGTTGTTGTAGTTTTTAATAGAGAGAGAGAGAGAGAGAGAGAGAAAGAGAGAGAGATGCGGGCGGGCGGTGCAGAAATGGAGAGAGAAAGAATCTTAAGCAGGCTCCATCTCACCTGAGATCATGACCTGAACAGAAATCAAGAGTCAGATGCTTAACTGACTGAGCCACCCAGGCACCCTTGTGATTTATTGTTCTGAAGAAATATTTATCCTTGGGCGCCGGGGTAGCTCAGTTTGTTGTTCGACTGCCTTTGGCCCAGGTCATGATCCTGGAGTTCTGGGATCCAGTCCCTCATTGGGCTCCCTGCTCCACAGGTAGTCTACTTCTCCCTCTGACCCTCCCCCTTCTCATGCTCTCTCTCTCTCATTCTCATTCTCTCTCAAATAAATAAATAAAATCTTTAAAAAAAAAAAAGAAAAGAAAAGAAGTATTTATCCTTGCAATGTTCTAGGCCCCAACACATTTTATCCACACAGGAACTCTTCATTTCCCAGGTGAAAACTCACTCGCTTTAGGAAAGCTCCAAAAATGCCTGCAAATCACTACAAGCAAAAATCTTCCCCTATCATAGCACTATACACAAAAGTGAACTCTCACAAATTTTCCTTGGGGTTGTATCTGTGAATATTCATTCACCTCTACTTAGCTGCTAGAGTGAAAGGGTTAACTATTTGCAAGAGCAAAGAGCCATTTTCATTAAGTTCTTCAAATAGCACCTAGCTATGTGGGAACCAAGAAAATATTTGTTGAATGAATAAATCAGTAACTATATGTGAAAAGGATAGAATTGCAACTTAGGCTTTTATTTAAGGTACCATTTCCCCCCAAAAGATATATTTTAAATTAAGCAGAAGAGATAGTAATTATGACTTATTAGTAAAAAAATAAAGGTTTATAAAATGTACGATATTTCAGATAAATGAACATAAAGATACACTAGTCATTGATAGTTATATGTTGTATATTTAATTAGAAAAGGGGTTTGTTAAAAATTCAACAGTCTATAAAACCACACACAAAAAAAGATTGATAACCTTTATGACAATGGATTCATACTGTTTACAGTGTGCTTAATTAATGTTATATTACAATGAGTGACCAGAAAATCTATCTGAAATAAATCTATTGTGAAATATTATAGCTTAATATAGGAAATCTTTGAAGATAATAACTATTTATTTGGCTTTATCCTAGATACCTGTTATGTATTATGATTAATACATGGTAAAACATAGTGTTTCCACTGAAGAAAATGTAAACTAGCAATGGTAGCTAATTATGGAAAAATGATATGTCATATTAATTTCTAAACTTTTTAGAAAGAAATTTAATAGAAGCAGAAAAACTAAGGGTTTTGGGCTTTTTGCTCATTTATAACAAGGACTTAAACATGCGTATGCCTATCAATAGATAGAAATATCTCATATGTTTACAGTTGGAGTTGGTAAACTATGGCTTACTGGCCAAATATGGCCTGTCACCTATTTTTGTATAGCCTACAACTAATTAATTGTATAGTTCACATAGTGGAAAAAATCAAGTATGAATAACAATTTGTGATACATAAAAATTACATAAAATTTAAAATGTTATTAGGACATAGCAGTGCTCATTCTTTTATGTTTTGTCTGTGGCTATCTTTAAGCTTCTATGGCAAAATTGAGTAGTTCCCCAGAGATCATATAGAACAAAGCCTAAAATATTTACTATCCCCTTACTGAAAAAGGTTTCCCGACCCCTACTTTAGGGAAATATAAATTATAAGCCATGTGAAGAGGTACATTATTTGGGGTACTATATTTTGACCTTAATATTATTCAAGACTGCATATTAGGGACAACTAGAAATCTTATATGGAAGTAAGGATGTGCCTTTGCAAAGAAGTGTATTTCTCATGGTATGCAAATGACAGGGTTTTAGTATTAGGAATTTAAAAACTGTGTTGTTTGACCTTAGGGGAGACAATGATAAAGTTGAGTGAATGGTACAGGAGTTGCTAAGAGATCAGGCTGAGAACTGAATACTGGACACAGATCCTCTACCCCATTCTGTCACAAGCCTTCTTCAAGGGTCCAGATTTAAAATCAAGTAAGCAAACAGGAAAAAAAGAGAGCGAGAGGCAAGCCAAGAAACAGACTCTTGACTATACAGAACAAAGTGATGGTTACCAGAGGGGTTGGGTTAAACAGAGTTGGGGGTTGGGTTAAATAGGTGATGGGATTAAGGAAGGCGCTTGCTGTGATGGCATCGAGTAATGTATGGAAGGGTTGACTCATATTGTACACCTGATAGTATTACACTATATGTTAACTAGCTGGAATTTAAATGAAGTTTAAAACATAAAATAAGATTAAAATAAATATTAAAAAATCAGTACTATAATTAAACTGGACAAAGTTATTCTGTTGTGGCACAAAGATAGGGTACAGAATGGTACTACATGGCCTTGTCATCTCACAGTCTTTTTTTGAACTACCTTGCAAAAACATATTTTGCTGCATTTTCACAGAACTACATAAAAGGGGTAAGTGACTGGGGAGTTCAAATAAGTAATCTATTTATTTAGGGACTCTTCAATTTTGTGCCTATTTAGATAATGTTATTCTCCAAAGCTGGTAGGTGATTCTTATTCCTTATATCTGAAATTACTAGTTTTAGTTCAGTTTTAAAGTGAAAGATTCCAGGTGCTATAACATAGAATTATTGCCATATTCTAGCTCATTACAGGTACTAGAAAGAGGCAGGAGTCTGTTATGATGGAAATACATTTCTGTTATTCAAGACAGGCACCAGATCTGTAAAAGTCAAGTTCAAGGAAGTCCATTTTCACCACCATTGATTTTCACTGAAGGCAGACTGTTTTCACCTCATTGATTTTGATGTTGATTGAGTCATGTTCATCTGGTTGGTCAGTATTTGGGAGCTTGTTCATTTTTGATGGGTTAATTTGCTTAGGATCACTGATCAGTTACCTTGATCTAGAGCTACTGTTATTTAACATTTTCTCAGGCCACGTATTGAGAAATTTAAAGAGCTATTTAATTGAATGGAATTTAGTTTTCTAAAGAATTTATCTAATTCTAAATAATTAATAGTTTATTTACATTTAATCACAAAATTTGGATCACATATTATCCTTTAACCAGATGATACTACAAGGCCATATAAAATATGCATAGATTGTTCATGTCGTAACTCATTTAAAAAGCAAAAACTTTACCAGGGAAAATGACTTCTACAGAAATATAATTTACAAAAGTCACAAAACTGTGATTGGTCATTAATGGTTGAAAATGGACGGCAAGTTCTACAGCCAGATTGGATTAACAACCTCCAAATAAATCTCCAAATCTAAAACTCTTAATTCTGTTATGGTCCAATTATCATCATTCACAAACCAGCTTCTCTACCAACTGCATATATAACCCATCACATGGAAACTTTCTGTCTAAACAGAACCTTCTATCTGTGAATATTAATATTCAATTCACAGGAGTGCATCTGGCTTATATCTGAGATAATAATTATCTTTTTGTGACATATTTATGAGTTTTCCTTTCATTAATTTTTATCTTAGAAGTTTTCATTGTTCTGGTAGTCTAGTTTTAGAACAAACACCTGCTTTTTACAACTCTTAGCTGAATTCCTCAAGATTTTATGTTTAAAACATCTGACAATTCTATATAAGATTTTTGAGTCTTTGTTATTCCAGCTGAAACTGTCCTATCTTCCCTTTGTTTCCAATTCTTTCATAAAAATATAAATCTGTACGTGATTTCAAATGAATGGTGAATCAAGAATTTGCTTTTTTCTATATCAGCAATCTCCTATTAGCTTTTGTCCTATAAAGTGCAAATGGTTTAGATTCCTTATGAAAATATTTCTGAAGTCTCTTAGTTCATCCCATTTTGCACTGAGACCTTCTATAGTGCTGCTGTTCATGCTATAAGCAAGTGACTGATAACGTTGGAAACACAGTATTATGTTCTTATTGTTGTTTTTCCCATCATCATCATTTTAGTTTATCATCTACTTTGTATGTCAAAATCTAAAACATGAAACTAATGTTGTAGTCAGAAAAAATGATGTATTGGCCAGTATTCTGAGAACATAACTGGTCTCTTAGCTATTACCAAATGTCTAGAGAAACATCACCACCTTTCTAGAACTCACAGAACTTAAAAATTACTTCCATATTATATGATGCCAGATATATAGAAGCAAGAGTTTCTGTTATATTATTTCCTTTATTTGCTAAAAAAGATTTATGTGAATCTTTTATATATACTATTGATGATAAATCTTGGGAAAGGTAGCATTAATTTTAGGCAATTTACAATTTTTTATGTAAAAAAAGACATGAAAATAGAAAAAGTTAATGTATGATAATTACAAATAATATCACATGGTTACATGAAGTTAATTTCCAGGTAAAAATTTTAGGCTATTAGTATAACTGAAAAGGTTAGTCAGTATAGTACTAATGGTTTATAATAATAAGAACTTCAGATTTTACTCTGAATGAATTGAGAAAACTATTGAAAACTTTAAGCAGCTTTGCTATGACTTGACTTGCTTTGGGGTGGGGGGGGTAGTGGAGGGAAGAGGGAGCATTGTCATTTCAATTAAGGTAACTGTACCTTTCCAGATGCTCGGTTCAAAAAATCAGGATCATCTTAGACTTCTCCTTTCTTTTAAACCCTACATCCAACCTTTCAGAAAATTCTGTTAGTTGGTTCCTCTTAAAAAAGATATCAAGAGGGGTGCCTGGGTGGCTCAGTGGGTTAAGCCTCTGCCTTCGGTTCAGGTCATGATCTCAGGGTCCTGGGATCAAGCCCTGCATTGGGTTCTCTGCTCAGCAGAGACCCTGCTTCCCTTCCTCTCTCTCTGCCTGCCTCTCTGCCTACTTGTGATCTCTCTCTGTCAAATAAATAAATAAAATATTTTTAAAAAGATATCAAGAATCAAAACATTACTCATCATCTCCCTTGCTACCATTTAGATTCCAGCCACAAAAATCTACTAACTTAATCTATTTCAATAGTCATCTACCTGGTGTCCCTACTTTTTGAAGGTGCTCTCCTTGAAATTATATTTTATTGTTAGGTTCTGCTCTTATAGTTCCTTTCAGAAGGATTGGGGATATCCAAATACTCTATCACTAACATCATCTTGGTCCAAGCAAAATGCATTCTTGCTTTTCTTGATTCTACTCTATATGTTTTCATCTCCACCACTGAAATAGATCATGGTCAATGTAAACAGTGCCTTCTATTTTGCCAAGTAAAATGCTCAAGTATTAGACCTCTTTTAATTTGGCCTCTAGCACATTTGACACGGTTGATCACTTCCTCCTTCCTAAAATACTTTATTCATCTTGACTTGTAGGACACCACTTTACTTTTCCTGGATTCTTTCCTTGTTTTATAGACTACCTTCTAAGACTTCTAAGATTCCTTTACCTGCCAATCTCTATTTTTCAGAGTTCCAAACATTTGGGTGCTCTGGAAATCAATTCTGAGAGCTGGCATTTTCTTAAACTAATACTTCCTAAAGTAAATGTATCTAATCTCATGGCTTTAAATAGCCTTATTATACTGATAATCATAAATTTTCAGTTTCAGCTTTTCCCCTTAATTCAATTCTTGTATATCCAGTTAACTACTTCTGAAAATATCCCCTGATCTCTGTCAACAAATCAGGTCCTATGGTCTACTCCATCTTAGTAAATACTAACTCCATTCTTCCTCTTATTCATGCAGATTTACTTGTTATCCTTAACTTCTCTGTATTTTTATTTCCCATTCCATTAACATATTTTATTGATTCTATATCCAAAGTATGTCCAAAATGGGATCATTTCCCACCACTTCTACCTCTAACTGCTGGGTAAAACTCAAGATATTCTTATACTCCAGAAGATACTCCATTAGTACAAAAATAATGTTTCTTTTACAACTTAAGCTAGGTAGTACAACTCCTTTGCTTAAAACACCTCAGTACTTTCCCATTTACCCAGTGAAAAACCCAAAGACAACATGAGCTACCCATTTCCAGATACACTGTTCCCTCCTGCCTCTCTGACTTCATCTTCTATAATCTATGTTCCCTTGGTCATTATGTTTCAGTCACTTTTGTTTCCTAAAGTCCTTGGATATATCAAGTATTCTTCTAGTTCTAGACTTTTGTATTTGTTCTATCAGCGTCTAGAACATGCACTCCCTTTCTCTGCTTATTCTCCTACTTCCTTTAATCTTCTACTAAAATATTAACATTAATGAGGTATTCACTGGCTACCCTATAAAAATGAACACTCCCTTAATCCCGAACTTCTAATCTTCTTGATTCTTTTAAAAAATATATATGTATTTAGTACCGATTAAATGTGAAACACTCATGTGTTTATTTTTTGACCCCATTAGTGTGTATGATTCACTGAGACTGGCACTTTTCTGTTTTGCTTAATACAATATTGTATGCCTTTTCTAACTCAAGTAGAGGTGGTGCTGCTCTGCCTCCCCAACTGGGTGGAACAGTAATTGTGGATGGAACCATATTGATGATTTCTTGACTGAATTAGGCATATAAATGCATGCAAAAGCACTTCCCTTCCCCAGCTATAGATTTAAGGGGAGGATAACAGAAAAGTAGAGGTTGGAGAAAGAAATCTATTAAATCTGTGTATGAAGCCCTAGTCATATCCCTAAGAAGTCCATTCCTGAAACCAACTGATAGTATCTATGTGTGTGTGTGTGTGTGTGTTTGTGTGTTTAATATATATATATATATAGGAACACACACACATACACAGACATATATAAAGAAGAGACAAATGGAAATTATTAGAACTAAACATACAACAACCACAATAAAATTACATTTGGTAGGCTCAATAGCAAAATTCAGATAACAAAGGAAACAAACGTTTAGCTCAAAAACAAAGTAACAGAATTATCTAAGTTGGACGACAAAGAGAAAATAAATTGAGAGAAACTGAACTGAGCTCCAGGGATCTGTGGGACAATAATAGGGATATAACATATATGTCATCAGAATTGTAGTAGGAGAGGAGAAATAATATGGAGCCCAAAAATTATTTGAGAAATAATAGCGGAAAACTTCTAATTGATAAGAAACATAAACCCACAGATTCAGAAAGCTCAGCAAATCCCAAACAGGATAAATCAAGAAAAATACATGCCCAAACACATCATCATATTTCTGAAAACTAAAAGTAAAGAAAAAAAAAGTAAAGCATTCAGAGAAGCATTGGGCTAGCTACAGAAGAATTGAAAATGCAATGACAGTGGGTTTCTCATCAGGAATTTTGGAGGTTAGAAGAATAGTGCACATTTTTCAAATGCTGAAAGAAAACAACTCTCAACCTAAAATTTTATAACTAGTGAAAATATCCATCAGAAATGAACGTTGGATAAAAACATCATGAGCAGAAAGAAAACTACAAGATCCTTTTGCCAGTAGACCTGTTCAGTAAAAAAGGCTAGATAAATTTCTAACAGTGAGGAAATAAGATCAAAGGAAAACTTAGAATACAGGAATTTGAAAATAGCAATGGAAAGGGAATTCACAATAAGAAAAAAAAATGGTAAACAACCTAAATGTCCATCAAGTAGGGCTATTACAAAATATAACAGAATATTATGCTGCTCTTAAAAATAATGATTAAAAAGGACTGTCCCACCAAATATTTTTTTTAAGATTTTATTTATTTATTTGATAGAGAGAGATCACAAGTAGGCAGAGAGGCAGGCAGAGAGAGTGAGAAGGAAGTAGGCTCCCTGCTGAGCAGAGAGCCCGATGTGGGACTCGATCCCAGGACCCTGAGATCATGACCTGAGCTGAAGGCAGCGACTTAACCCACTGAGCCACCCAGGTGCCCTGTCCCACCAAATATTACAGCTCATTACAGTGCTACAGTGATTAAACTTTATGGCATTGACACAGTAGTATAAAAACTATTCAGTAGAATAAAATAGAGTACAGAAATTCATCAAAGTTAATATGAGGATATAATATGAATTAATATGCTTATGACAGATATGTAATTTTTTAAAGATTTTATTTATTTATTTGACAGAGAGAGAGGGATCAAAAGTAGGCAGAGAGGCAGGCAGAGAGAGAGGAGGAAGCAGGATCCCCACTGAGCAGAGCGCTCAATGTGGGGCTCAAACTCAGAACCCTGAGATCATGACCTGAGCCGAAGGCAAGGCTTAATCCACTGAGCCACCTAGGCACCCTGATAGATATGCAATTTAAACCAAAGGATGGTTTTTTTAAAATGGTGCTGGCATAATTGAATATAAATGAAGAAGAAAACATATAATATCATGTAAAATGCCAAAATAAGTTCCAGATGGAAAAAATTGTGTGTATATATATATATATATATATATACACATTAATAATATATACCTTTTAGATATTTACTGATATCCAATAGAGATGCAAGAATAGAATATGGTAAATATTAAACATATGATGAAATAAGTAAAAACAAAATAAATTATAGGAAAATATTTTTGGAATCTCACAAGTATCAGACATTGCCTAAAGCAAGTATGGTAACTCAGATGTCATAAAACAAAATGCTGAAAAAAATTCACCATCTAAAATAAAAATTTTGTATGACAAAATTCACCCTAGGAAAAAAATCAAAGACTAGGGAAAATATTCTCAATACATATGATAGTGCAGTTGTTGGTAAATTAAGCATAAAAGTGTGAATAAAAAGATACTTAAGTAGTGTTTGAAATGTAAAAAATTTATAAATACCTAAACATAAATCAATAGGGCAACAGTTGAGTGATTTATGCTATATACATGCTATTGCATGCTATAAAAGATATTAAAGGTAATGAGTGCAATCTATATGTATTTCCCCCAAAGAGAAAGTGATGTGACAGAAAATGAAAAACAAGTTTGAGAATAATATAAAGTATATATTATTTTGTAAAAATAAATAGAATAAAAATAAATCATTGCATATAATGTTGAGGTTCTCTTTGTTTGCATTTTTCTATTTTAATTTCAGTTTCTTATTTGGTTATTACTATTATACCTAGATAATACAGGTATTGGGAAGCATTATTCTTGATATCAAAAGTGGTTGTTAGTGTTTTTACATTATTTCTTCAGACCTAAAATCCATCTTCAGACCTAAAATATAATTAAGTATGTGTAAAAACACCAGCTTTCTACAGAGTAAAAACCTTTTTTAAACTATTTATCTTCACTCATTGGGTGCCACACTTAACAAGGCTCTACTTAGTATACTTGCTTGCTAGTCAGGAGACCTGGATTCCATTTCTGCTCTTATCCCTCTGCCCCAGTCATGACACTAACCACAGAGTCATGCTCTCCATGAATATTCACCATCCCTGTCAGACAGACAAAATGAGTGAGGAAATGATATGGTCTCCAAAAAACCAAAGTGGCCTTTTTCCAGAGGTGTCTCCATAAGCAGAGTTATCTTCAGCTTTTCTCAGTTTCACTCCATAAATGCAGTCTGTCAACTAACCTTAAATTCTAAAGTTAATATATATATTGCTGCTCTTCTTCTAAAAAGCAATAGAATCTTAAGATGCTTATAAAGGAAAAGAAACACATCAGCTGCAAGTACAGTTAAAGTTCATAAAACATAGCTTTAAAAACTGTAGCCACATGTTTCCAATATAATCTAAATTTATAGGATCCTCTCTCCCTTAAAGAAAACAATAAAATAAAAAAGTAGATGAACATGGTACTCTGGAAATCTCTTCCACAAGAAAAATAAGGACACTTTTTTTCAAGAAGTATATACCATTAAAATAAAATAAAATAAAATAAAATAAAATAAAATAAAATAAAATAAATCTATGAGAGAAAAAGTGAGTAAAGAAAGTTCAGAAAAAGTAGGGTAAAGACATAAGGGAATAAAAAATATTTCAGAGCTATGAAAGGAACTTAATCATACATCTACACTATTACACAATAAATAAATACATTAAAAAGAACAAGAAATGGAATTTAAATAGCAAAATGTGCCAACTCCTTTCAATATTAGAAGGTGATTAAAATGACTAATTGGAGAATATTTACCTTACCAAAATATGATCTCCAGCTAAACTGTCCTTCTTGTATAAATATGTATTTTTAAATATTATACAATGTACACAGACTGAACAATTTAACAATCAAAAGTGAGAACAGAAGCAAATACTGCTATTTGGTGGCTAGAATCCAATCAACTATGAAATTTATCAAAATAAGAAGCTCACTTCTTAGAGTGAGCTCTAAGTGTAACAGAGTTACACTATTTAAAAAATGCCATTGAGCACTGAATCCACAAAGATGTAGTAATGGGGCTAAGTAGTTGTTGTAGTTCTAGGGACAAAATAAAGCCTACGATATGTAAAATATTAATACACACATTGTGGACTGTGATAAAAATAAAAAGGCCCAGAAACAAAATTCTGGACATGGAGAATAGGGATACTGTGTCTGTTGCTGAGGTTATTTTACATATTGTGCCCTGCCTGGCCATGAAGGTAGAGACAGGTTACATATACGTTAAGAATACTAAATTAAATCCCCCCATCATTGTGGCAACAGTAAATAGTTACTATAGCTTTTCCAAAGCTAACAAATCATGAAATAGATTTAAGTGTGCTGTTTAAATCACTAAAAGAAATAATCAGAAGAAGAGAAAACAATTTCTACATTCTCCAAATTCCCTTATCAAATATTAGATAAAAGTTGAGATAAATATGAAATACAGAATACAAAAAACCAGATATGTATACATTGGCGTATATACCTTCCATGCCATTTCCATGTCATGACAATTGTTGCTTAACATTATGCAACATGCATCTTCTTTCCACTCAAATAAAGCATCTGATAGTGTTACATGTAAAAATTTACAAGTATACCTTTATTTTGCAACAGCATAGATAAACTGGTGAGAAAATTCTATTCCTCCAAAATTATGTAACATCTTAGAAGTTTTGCTATGGGCCTTCTTTGGAACTGTTGTTTCATTTTGTGTATCTTCAAGTGAGAGTTTAGTGTTCCAGATAGAAACATAAAATCCAGCATAAACAGACACCAATAGCCTTTTGTTTATTTTACCATAAAGCTAGTACAACTGGAGCTTGCACAATTATCATCACAAGCTGTCAGCTTTCAAAACAGTTTATACTCTCATGATTTTAGGGAAGCAATGACTTTATGTTAAGTGGTTTTGTAAATATTACAAATCTATATGTAAACACAAAATGCATGTAAAATAGCAATAAATCATACTCTCAAAATTATAAGTGAAATTTTGAGTGTCTTTTTTATCTCCATGATGGTTTTAAAAGTGAGTTTGGGTTTTGAAATTCTTTCATTAAAAAATACTAGTCACAGGTATTAATATAAAAGGTACTAAAGTTAGTATGAGTTTTTATCTATTCACATTATCTGTAGAGAGAATCATTTGAATCAGTTAAGTAACTAGTAACTATCTGATGGTTTAAGTAGAGATGAATTATACTGAATTGAAAATATCTAAGCCTCTATCAGTTTGTGTTACATGTTGTTTGTTTAATTGGATGAAAACCTTAAGAAAGTCTGAGTAAGGGACGCCTGGGTGGCTCAGTTGGTTAAGCGGCTGCCTTCGGCTCAGGTCATGATCCCAGCATCCTGGGATTGAGTCCCACATCAGGCTCCTTGCTCGCTAGGGAGCCTGCTTCTCCCTCTGCCTCTACCTGCCACTCTGCCTGTGCTCGCTCTCTCGCTCTCTCTCTCTCTGACAAATAAATAAATAAAATCTTAAAAAAAAAAAAAGAAAAAGAAAGTCTGAGTAAATAAAACAGGATTGCATGTATGGAGGAATTCTAACCTTAGGTTAGGGATATTTTGCATAGATTCCTATCTCAGTGGACAATAGGAGTAATAAGCAAACTTAGCATTTATTTAATATTTGTCCATCAATATGGAATTTAAGGGTTGCAATGTGGGATTCTGCTGGAATTAACACTCATCAGAAACTTTGGTTTCTTAAGTAATTTGCATAATATCTGAAGTGATTCTCTGAGAAACCTTGTAAGGCAGTTAAGTATTACTGGCTCATTTAAGATGATAAGACCCAGAGTTTAAGTAAAATGTCCAAAATCAGTGAGTTTTTAAATGGGGAACAAGGGTTTGAAAAAAAAATATCTCTCAAAGACCATGGATCCTTTAACACTGGGAATCATTAGCATACCAGCTTGGATTTTGCATAGAGTCCAGTGGTAGAAAGCCTTCTGGGTATATAATGCATATCAAATACTTTAACCATTAAAGCAGGAAAAGAAACAGCACTTAGCTTTTTGCCTCCCATTTGTTATCCCATCTTCAATGATTCAGCACTGCTGCCAGTGAACAAGTTCTTTATTAAAAAAACCCAGAGTGACCTACATGTACACAGTGAACATTTTGCATACCGATACATGATGACCCTAGCAATCCTTGAGAAATTATTTAGATTTCTTTATATTCAATATTTTTTAGTGTCTTCCTTTCGGTGATTGAGGTATTCCCATTGTTAAAATGCACACACAGACACATGGAAAACCTTAGGAAGACATCCGAAATATTTTCCTATCAGTTTAGGGAAGTGCTGCATCACTGCTATGGACTGTTAGCCTCATTTCTGATTCGTCATTGCTTACTCATCTGTTTTTCCAGTACCTGGCTTCACCGAAAAAAAGCATGTTGAGTCAATTTATCATTTGGTGGGGAAATATCTGCATTACTAAGTTTTATTTATACATGGAAAATGGGTTCCCTTCTTTCTGGAGGTTTTTACAAAGTTCAAATAAATGGTAATCCTATATAATGTAATATAGGGTATTTGTATTTTTTTTTTTAATGTCAGCATTTCTAACTAAGCTCAAAACATCTGGAAGTGGGTATACATATGGTGCCTACAGCCACATTACTAAAAGAGTCATATTTCTTAGTCCAGAAGCTATGGGAAAAACCTTTCCCCTATTTTCTTTTCTGTCTTTTTCCTCTGGAAATTACTGTATCAATAAAAGAAACAAGAGAAAGGCCATTTTAACAAAGCTGCTAAGTCTACTCTTAATTTCACATCCATGACTTATTTTGTCTTTGTCATTAATTCAGTTTGGATGAGTTGGCTTCATTTTATGGGAAACCATCTTCAATCTCCAAATTAAATAAAATAATAAATGTCATGTACTCCTTCACAGGGCATTATTTTATTTTATTTTAACCTTGTAGCTATTTCCTGAATATCTCTTTCTTCTAAAAGTTTAATTTAGACATTCTGTGTCCTTCATCATGGACTCTGAGACACAGAAATGACTGTAGAGGGTTACCTGACTTCTTTTCGTAAGTTCATTTTAGGTAATAAAGTGGGGGAATTTTCTCTATACCTTAGCCTTGTACTATAGTTGTGTGGTGGCTTTATCCTGAGTGCAATCAGATGCTATATTCTAATGCTACACACCTGCATTTATTAACTATGTAAACTTATGCTATACAAAATGATTTCCTGTTTTGCACAAGTAAGCATCAAAGGAATCTGGATGTACTGAAAGAATGGTTAGGATGTTCGAATGAACCTGAACATACAATATTTTATGTATCTGACTTTTTTTTTTCATTTTATTCCTAGAAATTTTCCTCTCAAATCACAAAAGATTGGCCAAGAACACAAAAGTATTTGTTATCTTTACCAAAAAATGGCATACATTCAGCAATGTATCATTTCTTTTATCATATATACAAAATATTGGCTTCAGGAAAATACAAGAAAACTTTGGAAGCCTTTAAAATTGGCTATATGTGATAATATGACAAGGGATTAAAAATCATAGTCACCAGATTGCCATTTGCTACTAAACAATTTTTGTCCAACAACTCAAGTGTTCTTTTAGTAATGTAGAAATTGTTTGCTTAATGCTAGATTAGACTACAAATTCATTTGGGGGCAGTAGGTAGATTACATGTTCTCAAAAAGCAATATCTAAATTGTCAAGAACAACTCTACCTGACTACTAAAGCACATTGTGTTTAATCTTATATTAGAGGATATTCTTAATTTATTTTACTTGCATCCCCAATTTACTACTTATGTACTCTCATTTCCATTGATATGGTTGTATTCAACTTCAGAGCTCTTGGGACTGTACTGGATCTGTCTGGCAAAATCTTAGCAATTAACTGACTGTGTAGGTGGGTCTGCATGTGTGTGTGTGTACCTGTGTGTGTGTCTAAAAGAGAAAGGAAGATGGAGAGAGCATGTACTAAATTTTTGTTTTTTATTTATCTGATTTTTTAAAGATGTTAAGCTATATCTTAAGGAACTTAGGAAAATTGACATTAGAATATTAACTTGGTTTATTATTGACATTTTCATTAGCTTGTTTTATTTCCTTTGCTATTATGGATGTGTTAAAAAATATTTCCTATTTCTACCAATGCTTTCTGGAAGCATAATGATATTGTTCATTTTGCATGCCTGCTGTGCTACAATAGCACCACATGGTGACCAACTCCTTCTCATGAACAACCCCAGGCCTTGCAGCTTTTGGAATATAAGCCAAGTTCTAGGTCAATGATCTCCTGTTGCTTTATTCTGATCTTGCTGGTACTGATTTCATTTCTGACTGGGCAAATGTCATTCAACAACAACAACAAAGTCCTTGCCTAAAGGATTTAGCACAGATGAACCTTGTTGTATGTGTCTTTTAAAAAAGTGATCAGATCCATGACATTTTGTCAGAGTCTGATTTTCACATCAGTTTAGAGTAGTTTATGTTTCATATGCACCAGTGGATTCTCATGTATGTTGAGAATGCATAATTTCAAAGCTTGAAGATATAAATGTGTTTTAGACAGATAATAGGCTCTAACTTTTTAATATACTCTCACATAAGGCAGAAAAGTGTGAATGAAAATGTAAAAGAGTACTAGACAAAATATCAAAAATGAAATACTGTCCTGAAGCACTGACCAGACTGAGAATAACATATGCACCACAGAAAAGTAGGTAAGTTATATGACATTAGGATTGTGCCTCCTGGCTGTTATGTCGAGCTCATTATAAAGACTGAATATATATTTCAACTGAATAAACAGAAGTTTAATATTTTAAAGAATTCCTATATAAGATTTTTCTTATTTTCTGTATGGAAACAGAGAAAATAAGTATAATATAAATATAGATTGATAGAAAGATTTTCTTTTTGTCTGCCTGTAAGAAAATAAAGTTGATGGGAGAAAGAAAAACATGCAGAATTGTTTATTTCCTATCAAGATGTTATATGACTCCTTCATTGATATTCTATATATAAAATTAAATACCTTTAGTTCAACCAAAAATAAATGCTAAAAAGTTTTAGATAAACTGCTTGTTCTTCTAAATTGCAAAGAATTTGGATTATGAAAATGGAAAGATTATTTTATATAGAAGAACAGGCTGATAACATTAATCAAAATTGTTCCTTGTAAAAACCACTTGGTACGGTATTATTTCAAAAGCAACATAAATAGATGCCTTTAAGAAAATGAAAAGCCAGTCCACAAAATGTGAGAAAATATTTACACATCATATATATGATAAGGGATTTACATTCAGAATATAAATATAAAAATAAAATTAATAACTCCAATTTTAAAAGTCAACCCAATTAAAACATGAGCAAAAGATTTAAATCGAAAAGCTATTCAAACACTACAACATATTTTACTAACTAAAAATTCAATGGTTCTTGCAAGGCTCTATGGGTTGGCTCTAGCACATCGCTGCCTAAAATCCATTATTCAGTAATTCATACTGAACCTAGCAACATTTTAATACATTAAAAAGTATTTCTAATGAAAGATTTCTTTCACTATTTCTAATGAAGATTTCTTTTCATTCAGATTTTAAATACATCGAATCTAAATTATCATGAATGACTTAACTTTTTAAAGCATATTTTATAAATGAAAGCATGATGCTGGTGCTGTGCTGCTTCCTCTGCCTGCTTGGCCTGTTCCCTGTTCCAAACTCCCTGACACTATGGCACCTCATGACCTGTTGGAACAGTAGCTCTGCTCCTCCCACCCCATCCTTGTCTTCTGGCTACTCAATTGTGTACCCAGATGTGGGGATGGGCTAGCAGCCAAAAGAAAAAAAAAAAAAAGAGAAACTAAAACAAAAACTGTCAACAAACTTTCAAAAAGAAGGAGAAATACATTTATAGATAAAGAAAAACTAAGATAAATAATACCTAGCAGACCTTCCCCATGAGACTACTAAAGGATGTCCGTCAGCGTAAAATGAGAATGCTAGACAATAAATTCAATGAACAAAACAAAGTGGTAAAGATAACTATATAGGCAAATGTAAAGAAAGTAAAGATCTGATTTTGGTTGAAGATCTTTTCTTTTACAATCTAATTTAAACAAAAATTACATAAAAAATAATGAAAAAATATACTGATGGGCTTATAGTATATAGTGACATAATTCATATGACCATTATAACACAAAGGAAGTGGGAAGGAATAGAGTTATAGTGGAAGCAAAGTTTCTGTATACTATTGAAAATAAATTGATATTAATCAGAAATAATGTTTTAAGTTAAGGGGTTAATTGAAATCTTTAGAAGAAACACTAAGAAACAATAAAGAATTAAATGTCACACTAGGACAAAATCTACTTAACAAAAATAAAGGCAGCAATGAAAGAAATGAGGAAGGAAATGTACCTAAGGTATAATAAACTAGAAAAATGGCAGGTGTAAATTCAAAGTCATCACTAATTACATTAAATGTAAATGATCTAAACACTCTAATCAAAAGGCAGAGGTTGGCAAAATGAATGAAAAGGGATAGTCCAGCTATATCATATCTAAAATGGACATATATTAGATTCAAAGACACAAATAGTTTGAAAGATACAAAAAATATATACCAGGCAAATAGTAACCTAAAGAGATAAGGAATTGTACTACTAATATCATATGAACCACACTTTAAGACAAAAATTGTTATTTGAAGCAAAGAAAGAATTTAAAAAGATAAAAGAGTCAGTCCATCAGAAAGGGTTAAAATTAAAAGGATAAAACAAACAAAAACAAACCGAGGCAGGTTGGAAAGGAAGAGGCAAACTATCTCTGTACATAGGTGGCATGATATTACATATAGAAAATCCTAAGGAATGTACCAACAAACTCTTATGACTAATAAAGGAGTTTAAGTTTATAGAGTACAAGTTCTATATACAAAAATCAAGTGTATATCTATTCATTAGCAATTAACTGTGTGAAAAAGAAATTAAGAAAATTCCATGTAATAGCATCAAAAAGAATAAAATCTTTAGGAATAAATTTAAACAACAGAACTGTAAGATCTGTACACTGAAAACTGCAAAATATTGTTGAATGGAATTGAAGAAGACAAATATATGGAAAAATATCCCATGTTCATAATATTTTCCAAATTGATATACTAATTCTGTATAGCCCATATCAAAGTACTAGTCACCTTTTTGTTTGCAAAATTGATAAGCTGATCTTCATTAAAATGGAAATGCAGGAAGACCAAAATAGGCAAAATAATATTGAAAAATAACAAACTTGGAACACTCACATATCACAACTTTAAAATTTACTAAAAGCTATAGTAATCAAGAAATGATACTGAAATAAATACAAAATTTAGAACAATGGAATAGAATTAAGGGTCCACAAATTAACCCTCACAATTTTGGTAAATTGATTTTCAACAAAGGTGAGCCTGGGCTCAGAGGGTGAATTCAGTACTTTAAATATGTCATCCCAATGACTTCTGGCTTCCATGGTTTTTAATAAAAGGTTAGTTGTTAATCTTATTGAAGATCCCTTGTATGCAGATAATCTCTTGCCACTCATACAATAGCCTTTGTCTTTGACTTTTGACAGGTTAACTGTCATGTGTCTGGATGTGAATCACTTTGAGTTTATCCTGCTTGAAATTCATTGACCTTCTTGGATGTGTAGATTAATGTTTTTCATCAAATTTGGGAAGTTTTCAGACATTATTTCTTCAAATTGTCTTTCTGTCCCTTTGTTTCTATCCTCTCCTTATGGTAATCTCGTTATGTAATTGCTTGAATGCTTAATGGTGTCCTATAGGTCCGTAGCTCTGTTCATGTTTCTTTATTCTTATTTCTTTGTTTTTCAGATTGTATAATATCAATGGACTTATCTAAAAGTTTGCTGATGTTTTTGTTCTGCCAGTTTAAATCTGTTGTTCAGTTCCCTAGTGATTTTATTTTTATTTACTGTGATTTTCAAATCCAGAATTCCATTTTTTATACTTTCAAACTTTTTGTTGTTATTCATTATTTTTTGAGATATCATCCTCATGTTTTAATTATTTAAAGATGGTCTCCTTTAGTCCTTTGACTATATTTATAACAGTTTTAAAGTCTTTGTCTAGGTGACTAGACTTTAATGACTGGACTTCCTCAGGGCACTACTATCAACTGCTTTTTTCTCCTATGTATGAATTGCACCAACTTTCCTGTTTCTTTGGGTGTCCTTTTTTTTTTGTCATAAACTGATATATATATATATATATATATATATATATGTATATATATATATATATAATGTTATACACACATATATGCATACATACATATATATACATATAATAATATAATATGGCAACTGTAGAAATCAGATCTCACCTCCTAGGTTTATCACTTTTACAGTTTGTTTAATGACTTTTCTGATCTAGTTCTATAAAGCCTATATGCTTTTTGATATGTGGTAACTGAAATCTTGGCATGGTTAGCTTAGTCATCAATTAGTGATTTGTCACAAATTTTCTTAAATTCCTTGAACCAGTAAGTTTCTCAGCTTTTGCATAGGACTTCAGAGTACCACCAGTTTATAATTCTGCTTAGCATTCAATTTCTGCTTTTGTAGTGCCTCAAAGTCAGCCATTGTTGACTCATTTGGGCCTCCTCAGGCCTTTCCTGGCCATATGCATATCCCCACATATGGAGGTAGCCTGGTGTGCATTTCCAGAAACATGTAATAGCTTTTTCAAGTGTTTCCCATGTACATCTCATTACACATATTTTCTTTTTAAGTTCTTTGGTCAACCTCTCATTTTGTCCTAGCTTGATAGTGCTGCCTTAGGCAGCTGTACACATAAACAACTTTTATTTTATTTTATTTTTTTGGACAATCATCTTATAGATCATCTGTTCTCATAAACTGAGCTCCAAATCATGTCAAGTAAAGCCCAAATAGGTCAAATAGTAAAATATTTCTGGGTTTTAGATTTTTGGGGAAGCTTAATCATATTTTGCACCCTCCACTAGCTGTTAGGCCACTGTTTTCCACAACTACTATTATGTAGCTTCCCGTATTCAAGAATACATGTTGCTGGGAAGGGAATTACGGGAATTGGGCAAGTTAAAACAACTTTACAAAGCTCACTGTTCTTTTCAAGATTCAACTATGTTCCTTGAATAAACATTCTTTGGACATTTGTATCCTTGGGTTAATTCCCAGAATTCTAAAAAAATTGATTTTGACATATTTTGCCAGTGATCTTGTTTTTATGGAGTAGCAGGTTTTTGGAAGTCCTTACTTTATCATTTGAAAAGTGCTTCTCCACATTAAAGTTTTTGATGCTATTTTTAAAAAAATTTTTACCTTATTAAACAAATAAGGTCTTATATTGGAAAATAGCAAAATGTGTTCCTTTGTAAAAATTAGTATAGGGGCCTAATCTAAAGATTAAGAAACACTTTTCGAACCCTTGGTACTGTTATGATTTTATACCTAAGAAGTCAATTGCAATATAATTTTTATAATACTTTTGAGTTAAGAAACTCTTCTATACATAATAAAACAATATGGCATTTATTGAGCATTTAATATATAAGAAGCATGCTCTTAGGACCAAAATTCCAATTTATTTAACGAATATTTCACTCCAGATATTCAGACATTGCACATTCATAGTCTCTGCTTTTATGTATCTTGCATTCTATTAGACAGAGTAACATAAAAGAGTATGTACATGAGCAAGATAAACTGGAATATAGTAAATAACACTTTTAAAATGAACAAACATATCCTGAGATAGTGTGAGTGGTAGAACAGATACGAATTTAGGCTTTGTTGTCAGCAAAGATTTCTTGAAGTGAGATCATTTGAAGTGAGATATGAAGGGCAAGATAGAGACATGCATATATCAGAAAGAGAACATTTCATACCAACAAACCAGCAAATAAAAGTAGTCTAAAGTTAAAAAAAAAAAAAGTTTGCTATATTCCCAAAATAGAGAGTTGGCCTTTATTGCTGGTGCATTGTGAAAGAATATAAAAATATAACAGGGGCAGAAGTGTAGGCAATGGCAAATCATGCAGGGTAATGAAAAGTAATTTTATTTAAAATACAATGAGAAAACAGCATAATTTTAAGCAGAAAAGTGATACTGTCTGATTTATACTTTATATGGATGTTTCTGACTGTTTTGTGGTGAATGGAGTATAAGAATTTAAGAGTGAAAAAGGCAGTCAGGGTAAAAGGCTATTACAATATACAATGCAACCCATTTCTCTCTGTTGGTTATAGTGATGCAGAAATTGGATATAGCATAAAAATAACAGTATAAAGAATGTGAATGCAGAACAGACAGAACCTTTTGACACACTGAATGTTGAGAAGAGGAAAGCATCCAATGTGACTTCTAGATTTTTCACTTGAGCAGCTAAATTGATATTTTTGGCAGTTATAGAAATAAGATAAATAAAACAAAAACTATTTGGCAAATGAAAATAAAATCTTGGGCCATATTAAATTTGTGGTATTTATTAATAGGATTTGCTACTTATAGAGTCCAGTGTAAAATGAAAATGTGGAGTTCTTGTTCATAAATTATAAGAATTTCAAAGTGGTGAGTGTAGACCATTAAGTCAAATATGGGATTTTCCTAAGCACAAGGCTCTGCATGACTGTGTGCCTAGATGAAGCCACCTCCGCCTATTGGACAACCAAAAAGAGACTACTATCAGGTGTATACATTGATGCATTAGGCTGTGACAGGACTTACCAGGGGCAAAGCCAGCCAATTCAAAGTGAACTGAACTACTCACAAAGCATTACCCAGATCTGGAGATAAAATTGGGGTTGTCAATCTACAATGCCATTGAAGTTTGAACATAAGAATGAAAAAAGACCTTGAAAAGGTGAGTGGTTTTTACAGGAATAGGAACATTTTATCCAAAATGAGTGAAGGGAAGGGAAAGAATGTGAATAAGGATATGGAATGTTTGATAGATTTGAAAATGGAAATGTGAGGGAGTTTATGTAGTAATACCTTTGGGGGGGGGAATGAAGACCAATTCATAGGTGGAAAGTGTGTGTGTGCTCAAGTGTGTATGTATGTGTGAGAGGAGTGGGTTAGTAAGGTAGATAGAGATTTAATGACATTGGAGGTCTGAAATGATTGTTTTAAGGGTGAAAGTGAAAACACAAAGAAATTTAATGGGCATTTTGGATGTCTATTTGAGATGATGGCAATTATTTTAAAGTTAGACCAGTCACCACTCTTATATGTTTTTGTTTAGCTGTAGCTACATAGGTGCAGACATCAAGTAGATGAACCCAGGACTATAAGACTTGGAAAGCAGGGCAAAGGAATTGAGGCTGGCTGCAAGCAAGTGTTCACTGTGATAGATCTTAGAAATATAGGGGGTAAGGACCATGTGGTGTCAGTAGGGGTAATAATTAATGAAAACGCAATCAATTTAATGATGCAAAGACTATCAAAGTAGGGGTTTCTGGAGAAAGAGGAAGGAGATTTGAGGGAGTGGGGTTTCTGGAGGAAAAGGAATAAGAAATAACTTGAAATCACATTAGAGAAAAGGAGAACCACTATCATCACATCACCACCTTAATGTCAGATGGTGCATTTGAGACAACACACTGGAAATGCTGGCAATGACATAAAGGACCTGAAAAGTAGATCTAATTAGTAGATGTTCAGAGCCCCATGAGTCCTTAAGATGATAAAGAAAATTGATCTCAGAGGCTAGAGATTCTGGTGGTCTCTCTCATAAACAGAAATATGACACAGGGAATAACTTTTTGGATCTATTAAAGGGATACTCGGTATGAGTTCAGGCCAAAAGTCTTAGGGCGACTTGTGACAGACATCTCTTGAGGTAGGCAGTGAAGGTCAAGGCAATGATTATATTAGAGTGCTCCTTTACTGGGTTGATCTGCAACGCTTAAAATAGGAGAGAGAAATATGGAACACAGAAATCTAGGCAGGCTTGTAGCTTTAAATCTATGCTTTCATAAATATCCATACAGTTTTGTGAGGTAAATGTTTATTCCTCTATATAGAAAAAGAAATTGTGGCTTAAAGGAAATTAGAAAATCTTGTCCCAAAGTACAAAACAATTGGTGGCAAATCCAGTATTCAAATTAAAGTCTTTGGCTCTGAAAATTTTAACCATTATACATACTGTTGCTGCTCCGATTTCACCTTTGACCTGCAGTATGATACTGGTAAGTAGGTAAAGTTATATCTGAATATTATGCCCCTTTCTTCAGACGTGAAAACCAAGTCAGTTTAGGGTAAGTGAATTTCTTAGTCATACAGCTTTAAGTGACCCATCCAGGACTTGAACACATTGCCTAAGATCTACAGAGTAAAGTGGGGCTTTTAAGATTCGAAATAAACAGTATCTCATAAGACCTCTTGTTAAAATGTGCTTGTTTTTCTGGATTGAAAACAGTATATAAATTTAAACCTCTAATTCAAAGCAAAAAGTAGGAAACTGTCTACTTGTGAATCCTTTTGTCTTACACTAGAATGAGGAGAAATGGATTAAATGAAAAGCTCCCATAGATTCAAGAGAGTTCATCTGAGTGTAAAACTGCTACAGTGACTGAATGTATTTTATATATTGTAGCATTTTAAGATCTTGGGAGTATTATAAGTAAATGATTTAACTACTTTCAGCTGTCCTGTAAGTTGTTCATAATCACTGATTTTGCTTTTCAGATGAGCATAATAAAGTTCTCAATATAGCTCTTTCAACGGCAACAGCAGTGCTGACTCTTCAATATGAGATGGCTCAGTCACACAGGATATCTTCACATCCAAGCAAAGCAAAAAATTAAAAAAGGAATGAAAGTCCATGCAGTGGCAGTCTCGCATGTCTTTGGTTTCTTTTTTGTTAGATGAAGGTGCTGAGTCTTTGAAAAGTTAGACACTTTTAATCAAATTCTTAGTGATATCCAGTGGCTTCTGACCTAAGTAATTCTGGTAAAATGACATTTTTCAATTTAGGAATTTCTTTTTATAAGTCTGATTTACAAGCCAATTCTGTATTGTCAGATTAAAATGTTGTGTGCCAACTAACAAAACAAAACAAAACAAAACAAAACACTACCAATAGACCTTTACCAATGACTTAAGGTACCTTGTTTGTAAGACCAGCTGTGTCCTTGACTCATTTTGATCACTATCTTCTCTTAGGAAACTAAAGAAGATTAAAAGGCAATGTGTAGTGACAGAAGGACCTTGGCCAAGAGTTAGATCCTCTGACATGGTCAGTGAATATCCATTTGACCTTAGTGAAGTTGCCTTACCTTTCTGAGTTTAGCTTTGAATTTGGGTCAAATAACTCCATTTTATAGAGAAAAATATGCTAAAGGTAGTCACCATGAGAAGACTTCTTTTAAAAGTTATGTATGAAAAGATGCTTCGATTTAAGGCTTTTATAAAATTAAGGTTTTAAAAATATCCTGCATTGTTGTTTTAGTTTTTTTTTCTTTTCATATCTTATCTTTTCATTTTAGCAATGATTTTCCTTTGTAGTGCAAAAGCTTTTTAGTTTGTTGTAGTCCCACTTGTTTATTTTTGCTTTTGTTACATTTGTTCCCAGTGTCAAAACCAAAAGGCCATTGCTAAGACTGATGTCAAAGAGCTTATGTTTTCTTCTAGGAGTTTTATGATTTCAGGCCTTATGTTCAAGTCTTTAATCCATTTTGAGTTGATTTTTTTTTGTATGGTGTGATATATGGGTCCAGTTTCACTCTTTTGCATGTGGCTGTCTTTTTTCCCAAACCCATTTACTGAAGAGAATATCCTTTCCCCATTGTAATTCTTAGTTATTTTTTCATAAGTTAATTGACCATATATACCTGAGTTTATTTCTGGGCTTTTTATTCTCTTCCATTGATCTGTATGTCTGTTTTTATGCTGCTACCATCCTGTTTTGATTACTACAGCTTTAAAATACAGTTTGAAACCAGGAATTGTAAAACCTCCATCTTTGTTCTTCTTTTTCAAGACTGCTGTGGCTACTCAAGGTCTCAAGACTGCTGTGGCCATTCAAGGTCATACCAATTTTAGGATCATTTGTTCTATTTCTATAAAAAATCCCATTGGAATTTTGATAGGAATTATATTAAATCTGTAGATCACTTTAGATAATATGAATCTTTTAAAGATATTAATTTTCCAATCCATGATAAGGAGTATCTTTCCATTTATTTGTGTATTCTTTAACATCTTTAATCAGTGTCTTATAGTTTTCAGTGTACGTGTCTCTTATCTCTTTGATTAAATTTATTCCTAGGTATTTTACTCTTTTTGATGCAGTTGTAACTTGGTTGTTTTCTTAAGTTCTCTTTGTTATAGTTTGCTGCTAGTGCATAGAAACACACAAATTTTTATACATTGTGTATCCTGCAATGTTACTGAATTCACTTGCAAGTTCTAACAGTTTTTGTGTTGGAATCATAAAGGTTTTTCCATATATCTTATCATGTCATCTACTAAGAGAGACATTTTACTTCTTCCTTTCTGATTTAGATGACATTTATTTCTTTTTCTTTACTAATTGCTCTGACTAGGAATTTCAGTACTATGTTGAATAAAAGTGGCAAGAGTATCCTTCTTGTCTTGTTCCTGATCTTAGAATAAAACCTTCCAGCATTTTAACATTGAAAATGATATTAACTGTAGACCTGTAATATATGGGCTCTATGATGTTGAGGTATATTTCCTCTATACCCAAATTATTGAGAACTTTTTATCATGAAGTTATGTTGAATTTTGTCAAATATTTTTTTCTAGATCTATTGAGATTATCATATGATTTTTATCCTTCATTTTGTGTATGTAGTATATCTCATAGACTTATTTGTGTATGTTGAATTGTCTTTGCTTCCCTGGAATAAATCCCATTTGATAATGTGTATGATCTTTTTAATGTGCTACTGAATTTGGTTTGCTAATATTTCATTGAGGATTTTTGCAGCTATGTTCATCAGGGACACAGGCCTGCAATTTTTTTTTCCTTGAAACATTCTTTCCTGGCTTTGGTGTCAGGATAATGCTGGCCTCATTAAACGAGTTTAGAATTGTTCCCTCCTCTTCTATTTTTTGAAAGAGTTTGAAAAGGACTGATATTAGTTCTTCTTTAATTGTTTGGCAGAACTCCCCAGTGACAATATCTTCTCTTGGACTTTTTCTGCAGGGAGTTTTTCAATTACTAATTCACTCTCTTTATCAATTATTGGTCTTTTCTGATTTTCTATGTATACCTAATGTAGTCTTGGTATAGGTCGTATGCTTCTAGGAATTTATTCTTCTAAGCTGTGCAATTTGTTGGTGTATGTTTAGAGTAGTCTGTTACAATCCTTTGTGTTTGTGTGGTACTAGTTGTAACATTTACTCTTTCACTTCCAGTTTTACTCATCTGAATTCTCTTTTTTCTTGGTGAGTCTAGCTAAAGGTCTATTTGGTTTATCTTCTCAAAGAATCAGCTCTTAGTTTTACTGATGTTTTCTATTGTGCTTTTGGTTTCTATTTCATGTATTTCTGCTCTGATCTTTGTCATTTTCTTCCATCTAGTAACTTTGGGCTGTTTGCTTTTCCCAAGCAAAATTTTTAATAGGAACAAAATTATATAAATCCCATCTAAATTCCCTAAATGATTCTTCCCACTTAGCAGAAATCTGAATCCTTAGGTTGGCCAAGAAGTTACTTCATGATATGTCATCTGTCACACTCATCAATCATATATCATAGTCCTCTCTTCTCTTCTGTTTTGCCATGCTAGTCTTCTTTTAGTTTCTTGGCTGTGTATAGATTTTTCCACCTTCATATTATTCACATATGTAATTCCCTTTGCATAAACTGATCCTTCTGGTAAACCCTTTATAAGATAAATTCAATTATTTATTTTTTTCTGTGAGGACCATGTCTGACACCATGTCTGACACCTATTCATAATACAAATTATGAATACTTAAACATTTACACTTCTTTGGGAGAAGATTTATCATATTTGTTTTGTTGACCCTTATACATAAATTCATTATGTAGCATAGTACCTGGAGTATAGTAATAAAATAATACATATGGATGTATAACCCCATCTATTAAATTTATTGATTGATTAGTGGAATGAATGGAATTATAGTAGGCATAGTATATATTTTCAAAAATTTTTAAATTGCTTATATTGATAAAACATCATAACTCATATTGATATCTCAAATACTCAGAATGAGAATAAAATCTTAGTTTTCAAAAAATATGAGTGGTTTTGAAGATTCTAATATAATCAAATTTCTACTCTCAGACATATCTGAACACAGCAGCTCAAGTGGGTAAATTGATGTTCAAGAAAAACTTACTATAACTAACTGATTCATGAATATACTAATCCTATTCACTACTCTTATTTAAATCATTATGAAAAAATGGGCAGAAGATATGAATAGACACTTCTCCAATGAAGACATACAGATGGCTATCAGACACATGAAAAAATGTTCATCATCACTAGCCATCAGGTAGATTCAAATTAAAACCACATTGAGATACCACCTCACACCAGTTAGAATGGCCAAAATCAGCAAGAAGGAAACAACGTGTGTTGGAGAGGATGTGGAGAAAGGGGAACCCTCCTACACTGTTGGTGGGAATGCAAGTTGGTGCAGCCACTCTGGAGAACAGTGTGGAGGTTCCTCAAGAAGTTAAAAATAGAGCTTCCCTATGACCTTGCAATTGCGCTACTGGGTATTTACCCCAAAGATACAGATGTGGTGAAAAGAAGGGCCATCTGTACCCCAATGTTTAAAGCAGCAATGGCCACGGTCGCCAAACTGTGGAAAGAACCAAGATGCCCTTCAACAGACGAATGGATAAAGAAGATGTGGTCCATATACACTATGGAGTATTATGCCTCCATCAGAAAGGAT